>BGPR01012002.1:0-46488 GCA_013235015.1 Araneus ventricosus
AGCAGAATGTCTACGAGAGTGGGAAACATGCGCACACACACGGAAATAGACTTGCTACAAAATTTTGAATTTATGATCATTTATATATTTCATCAGATTTTAAGTAATCATAAATTTCTATTTTTAAGAAAAATATCTTATCTGAACGAATAATACAAGAAATATATATATATCATGAAAATAAATCAATGTTGAAATTAAATGGAAAGACTGTAGTTTATCGGTAAAGGCGTATAGATGCTCATCAGGGGTAAATAAGTGAAATCTATACGATCCGCTAGAAAATTAGAGAAATCATAATGTTTTCTGCGAACAGGGCTAGCATAAAGCTAAAAACACTGCCCTTCACCATATATATATCAGTAGAAAAACTACATAAAAAAATTCGGATACGGATTCTACCTTTCCTGAAGAAATATCCGTTCTTTCTTGCTGAAATACTTTCCATCCTTTTGTCTCTCCATTGAAATTTGATTTTTAATATATATATATATATACAGTGAAACCTCTTCGAACGGCCAGCCCTACATAGCGGCCACCCCTCTTAACGGCCAATTTTTCGTGGCACGGATTTTTCGGCCCATAGACCTAATGTTAAAATAACCCCTAGCAACGGCCACCCAACCCCTCTGAACGGCCGCCTGGTGGGTTCGCCCATCCCATTTAACAAAAGTATCGGTTAAAGATTTACAAAACTGAAAAACGAACCTGAAAAAATGGTTTTTTTTCCGAGAAGGGTAAAAACTTAAAACAGTCACAAGTTGTATCCTTTTTTTTCAAAAAATGTAAAAAATTATTAAATAAAGTACTATTTTCTCTTTAGATCAGTCTCAAACTTCCTTTTAAATAAGAAATATGTGTCAGACTTGTTTATATTATCAGTTATAATTAACAAGATTTAACAAAGATATTAACTATAAATTAATTAGTCAAAAATTAATTAAAACTCTTTGTAATATATAGAATGGCGCATATGTAGCTATTTCTAATATAATACAGAAACAAATAATAGAAATATAAATTAAAAAGTAAAAAAAGAAAAAAGAAACAGAAGATTTAAACAAAATGCGATAACAATACACCTTTTTGCGTGCTCAACGCAACAGCATTAAGTAAGTTGTTTATATTATGTATTATAGCAATTATCTTGTAATTGTAACGAAAACCCTTCAAAGTGGCCACCCCTATGAGCGGCCAATTTTTCTGGGAACGGAGGAGTGGCCGCTCAGAGAGGTTTACTGTATATATATTTGTAATAATCTCACTTACTTTAAATTCTAATATTATACTTAAAAATCTTAGCACAATACTATAGTATTCCAAAATCAATTTTCTTAAACTCCAGTTTCGTTTAATTGCCCGCCCTGGAGGTGTATTAAATCACACATTTTGGCATATTTATAATTAAAAAAATACGTTAATCCCTTCCACGTGACCACAGGAACGTCTTGTTGGCGCCAGTTTTTTCCCTAAAATACTTGCGTAACTTGTTAAAAATAGCTAATATTCTCTTCACTTTGAGCACGAGTTTATAAGTTTATCCCTATTCTGAGAGAACTCAGGTATTTTTCGCTCTATTTGACTTGAAACTTTCATGCGAGATGTACGTTTATTCCGCCAGACTTCCCATATATTGATAATAAATGAAAAGTAGTATTTACTCGACCTGCTTATTACTTAACGACTACAACAACAAAATTATTATTGCATATGTATATGCAGGGTTCCCACTTATATCCGTTACAACCCCTTCGGCGCTATTCACCAACGCGTGTTGACACTGACATCGATGTCAGCACTCTGGTTTCTTATACTCCATGCCAAAAGAGCGGATTGTCGGGAGCCTTTTTCTCCCGTTTTTCGATCCCTGAAAATTGGCGAGTTATCGTGGGCTCGAGTTCAATCTGCGTTTGTGTGCATATGCCAGTAGAATGAAAATCGTTCTGGCTCAATGTTTTGGATTTTTGCATCGCTTGTAAGAGTATTTTTTTGGAAAAAAATCAGTCTGAGGCATATTTTGATGTTTGGCCTAACTAATAAGTGAGTGAAGAATAATAACTTCTTGCCGCAAAATTCTGTCTCAAGATGTATTTCGTGTTATTAATATCTATCCTGGATTGCTGTCATTTTTAGAATGCAAACTGCTTATTGTTCAGGTAAATTAAATGCACATATTAACTAAAAGTATAATGTCTTTACTGTACCTGGTGATGCATTCAGAAAATTGACTTTATATTTAATGAAGCTTTTTTCTGCAGTGTGTTTCCAAGTTTAAAATATTGATCCCTGTCTATTTTATGTATTGTAATGCATGATGTTTTATATCATATAGGATTTTAACTACAAGAATGCAAATCTTTGATTGTTCAGATAAATTTAAAATGCTCATATTTTTTAATTTTAAAGCTGTGCTTAGTTATGTCTTAATTGATGAGTAGATTTATATTATATTATCAAACTTTGCTATCAAAATTGCATTCTCTGACATTATTCCATCTTGGCCACTCTATATAACTAATAAATACCTCTTCCTTACTCAATAAATTTGCTGTGTTGTTCTATTTAGTTGTTTTATGTGCTGCGCTGTTTTTTATTTTAAAAGAAGTAACTTTCTTATTGGTTAGGACCAGGAAGAAATTCCGACCTGCCGAAACATGAGGAAGAAAGAAAAAAAATCTGACCAGCAAAAAAAAAAATTATCTATAAAGACTTAATTATGACCATCAAAGACTCTCTATCATGAATCAAGAATACGAGAATGCGTTCACTAACAATTTAAAAAGTGCCACTCTGGAAGTCGCAAGTATACAGAGCCAACAACCTACATCCACCATCTGACAGGAAAAACCTAAAGACCTATTTTTTCTTTCTTTTTTTTAAAAAAAAAACTGTAACTCACTAGTCCACAATTTTCTGTTCTATATCACGAGTGGTCTCCTAATCGTGTCCTTCAACACAGAATATGTTACATAAGATGAGGATCACCATAGCAAAATTTTTACAATATTATTTTCATGTATCCAAGCACTATTCTAGATACAAAAAACTATAATTTGACTATTATCTAAATATAGTTTCCAAAATTTAACTCCATTAACTCCTTAAAATTTACATTAACACAATACAGGATACAATTTCCAAACAATTGAAAGACAGCATAGCACACAATATGTTGAACGTTACATGTTTGTTGTTAAAAACAATCCAATTGTGAAGTTCCAGAAATAGAATTCTCTGAATTCCAAATCTTCACATTTGGAAAATTTACCCATATTGACAGTGCATGTTTTGAGAAATATCTTCTTACAGAATAAGCATCTAGAATTACCATATATCCTAAACATTTGGCTATTAACCCTTACAGTCTCCAAAATTCAAATTTCGTAAGGCTATAAAAGTTTGCATTGCAAAAAATAAACATTTCACAGCAAACAATTAAGAGAGAACAAGTGAAAAGCATAATCAAGAGGAGGACGCCACACCAGCCAAGGACTTAGTCAGGATGTCCTGGATGATAATTTTGAGTCCAATTTTTGCACGTGTATTCAGAATCAATTCTAGAATACCAAATTGAAAAAAAGTTTTTAGGAAAATACTTTTGTCTAACTTCTCTATAAATCTGGCACCCGTAAACATAATGGGAGACAGTTCCTTGATCTCTTCCACACTCACAATCTGGAGATTTGCCAAAAATTCTGTGTTCGTGCACAGGGAAGCACCCATGAGTTGTTAGTATCTGGTTTATCAAAAAGTCTCCGTGGCATCTCTTCGTATTTACCTCTGGAAAAATACCGTAGAGGAATCTTGAATTGGGAGAAGACATCCAGCGTGCTTGCCATTCTTGTAACATGGTCAATTTGAGCTGATCTTTAATCCAGGACTTTGGGATTTTTACCTTGATACCAACCTCCTCTTTAGTTGTAGCATTTTTGGCTGATAAATCAGCTAATTCATTTCCATATATACCAACATGTGCACGAACCCAATTCAATTTAATTTGTG
This sequence comes from Araneus ventricosus, assembly GCA_013235015.1. Taxonomy (NCBI): domain Eukaryota; kingdom Metazoa; phylum Arthropoda; class Arachnida; order Araneae; family Araneidae; genus Araneus; species Araneus ventricosus. The sequence goes on from BGPR01012002.1 coordinate 4,003, forward strand.
GGTTAACCAATAAAATTTTTCTAAGCTTCATAATTACTTCTGAGTGATTTTTGTTAGATTCCAGAGCATCAATACGGATCTGGAGTCCGAAAAAATGACTATTTTTTCTTTAGTCGGACCGACCTTCTCCACTGCCATTTGATTGCCACTGCCTCGGCAACAAAGACACTTGCTTCATAGTTCAACCTAATTTCCTCCTTCCAAATAATATCTCTATCCTCGCTCAGGCAAACAATACCGTAACCAACTCTTCCATTCAATTTTGACCCATCTGTAAATATTTTCTTAAATCTACCGTTCGGGTCTGAGTCCATACTCCAAGAAATACCACCTTTTTCCCATGGGGGGAGATCCAGTTTATTTACCAAATCAAAGTCTTGAAAGAAATATTCCTTATCTTTAATATTTATAGGTATTCCTCTATTGAACAAATTAAATTTAGTAACTTCTTTGTCTGCTACAAGATCCAGGGGAACTGATCCAGTCAGAACCTGGAGGGCCTCCGAAGATACGGTTTTGTAAGTTTTTGCTATTTGGATCAGTGCTACCCTTTGAATTTGAATAAGCTTTTGAATAATTTAAACCGTTTTGTTGAACCAAATTTCAACTCCATATAAAATATATTTTTCTATTGCCACTTTGTAGACTTCTTTTAATACTTGGGGTTTAACCCCCAGGTTGCTCTTGAAAATTTATATAATTTATTTTGCAGGTAATTGACTTTTTCTCTGACCCCCTCCAGGTGCGGCCTTCATGTTAATCTTTCATCAAATAGCAGGCCTAAGTATTTTAATGTCCTAGATTGTTTAGTAACTATATCGTTCATTTTTAATCTAGGCACATGAGTAATGTCCTTTTTGTAAGGGAACATTATAAACTTTGATTTCGTAGGATTTATTTTGAGCTTATATTGTTTTGCCCATGATTCCACCACTTTTATTGGGGTCACCAAACTCTCTGAAAATTTATACGAGACCGTTCCTGATGACATGATGAGGATGTCTTCTGCAAACATTGTGCACATAATATTCTCTTGTTCATCCATCTGTCTTAAAAGCCTATCGGCAATTAGAAGCCAGAGTACAGGACCCCTGTGGGACACCTTTTGAGTAGTTAAATTCTGTATTATTGATGTCATCGTAGATTCATCTGTTGCTGAGAAAGTCTTTTATGACGTCAATTAAATAAACTGATATCCCATCCTCTTCGAAACAAATTTATTAGGTCCTCCCATATTACGCTATTAAATGCGTTAGATATGTCTAGTGATAAAGCCAAAGTTATCATTTTTTTGGCTTTTGCATTAATAATGAAGTTATGGAATTTATCAAGAGCTGTCAAAGTTGACCTTTGTTTTCTGAAACCAAATTGATTTCTATGTAACTTACCTTTGCTTTCCAGTTCATATAATAATCTCTGTGCAATAATTTTATCATATACTTTACCCCAAGTAGGAAAGAGACATATCGGTCTATATGCCGAGACTTCAGTGAGATGCTTTCCCTCTTTTGGTATCAGTAATACCTTTGCAATTTTCCAGAAATCTGGAAAAACGCCTTGCCTTGTAAAATCATTAAACAACTCCGTGAACCAAGCTGGATCAAGAAAGAAGAGTTCTCTGATGATACCAAGAGTCAAACCATCTGGTCTGGGAGATTTATTTATATCCATATCATCCATGACTGTTTTAACTTCTTCTTGTGTAATAACCGGAAAATTCATATTTATTTTAATCTGTTTTTCAACTATTCCATCTTCAGATCTTGGTAAATGATGCTCCAGGACAACTTGAATACTGTCTCTGAAATTATTTGCGTATTCTCCATTTTCCATCCTTATATGTTTCATTTCCCCAAAGAGACTTACTTTTTCTTTTATTAACTTGTAAAATTCGTCAAATGTGTTGGTCTTCAAAATGCTATCCAAAAATTTCCTGAAGCAGGTTTGTTTCGCTAACAGAATTCGACTTGTGTACGTCGCCAATTCTTTTTTGTACCTTATTTCTCTTTTTTTCTTAGATCTTGGTCTCTAGTCGCCTGGAATTTTCTCCTTAGCGCTCTAACTTTACTTCTTAATATTTCCAATTCGGTGTTCCACCAAATAGCGTTTTTCTGTTTTTTGGCTCTATTTCTCTTCCTTCTTTCAAAGCATACATTTGCTAAAATATGTTGAATTTCTTTAATCATTTCGTTTAAGTTCTTGTTTGAATCTTTGTAATTAGTTTTACATCTTTCTACACTTTGATTTACTTTGATTTTGAAATCAAACTAGTTTATGTTTTCTATGGACCATTTGCATGTCTTTCTCTTGCTCGAGAAATTTTCTTTTTCAATTTTAAATTCCATAATTTGATGGTCGCTAAGCGTTATTCTGTCCGATATCTTCCACTCTGTGATTCTATCGACACCGATATTCTTAACCATCCTGGTATCTATCTAGCTAATACCGGAAGGGCCATTAAATGAAGGTAGAGAATCCCTATCTTTGATAACTACTAGGTCAAATTGGTTTATTAAGACATGCACTATATTTCCTCTTTTGTCTGTATTTCTTGGACCCCATATACTCGACTTGGCGTTGAAGTCACCAAGAATTACAATTTTTTCCTGTGAAAAAAGGAAAAGTAAGGTACTAATTTCATTTATACTCTCGCCAAGTTCCTCACTTGGGGGACAGTAAACCGATATCATGAGAAATTTCTCTCCGCTTAGCTCAATTTCTATAGCAACAAGTTTTTTTTAAGGATTTTCAATGGAAAAACTTTGATATCCGGATTAGATACCAGAAATCCAGCTAATGTTTTGTAATCATAAAAGTATTTACGAATACCAGTTGGAAATTCGGTAACCTTCGATTTCCAGGAATAGGGATCATTCACAGATACAATATCATAGTTGAATCGAATGAAGTCTTGAGCAAGTTGAACATTTTCTCGACGACAGTGATTGAGATTCAGATGTCCACAAGAAAGAAAACAAGAGTTATTCCTGAATGCCATAGTCGATCCTAGATATCAGAAGGTCAACCTCTTTTTCTCTTATTTTGCAATGAGGATCGCTCGCAGAGTGATCAACTTTAAATTTTGATTTAAATTTAAGGTTATGTTTCTGACAGTTTACAAATTTGGAGAGTTTTTACAATCGCTAAACTTGTGACCTTTTTCGCCACAATTTAGGCAAAGAATTTGTCCTTCTCTGTATTCTGTGTCTGTGCAATTTTTGTCAATATTCCCAATACCGTGCACTCTTAAAACACTGCATAATTCTAAGATTTTCTTTAAAATTTAATCTGTTCCAATACAGATTCAATTTCTTTTTTGTGATTATTTTCTGAAATAAATCCTGATCCAATGAGATGATCCAATTTTCCCTGTTTTTACTTTAAAGGAGGTACGAGCTTCCAAGGTTGCCTCAGCGAGATCCTCGTTTTGTATTTTGAGTCCTTCTAGAACTTCCTCCTTAGTCAATTGCTCGTCAACTTGGAAAATCACTATGCTTGGATTATTTATCAGTATACCACCTTTCTTAATATTTTTGACACTGTTGACCCTAACCGAGATTTTAGAAGGTGAAATCTTACTCTGTATGTCCTTTTTAGTATTATCTGAGTTTTGGTCTCGCTTTGGGTAAATTATAACGTTGAATTGTTTCTTGGGGCGAGACCTTGATCGATCTCTATCACTTCCCTTTGCCACTGCCTGGGAATACAACACTTTGTCCTTAGTTTCTTTTCTTGATGATTCTTTATCACTCAGTGTTCCATAAACATGAGAAATCAGTACTTGCTGTTGCCAGCAGACCTTAAAAAGTTCCCCTACAGCACTTCTTAGTTTGTCTTGTTTAGCTTGGTTCAAGCCTTAAGTTAATTAATGCATTAAGTGCCTTTTCAGAGTTCAAAGCCTTCTCCATTAACGCCTCAATCTCAGCCTTGTCTGCTTCCAAAGGATCCACATTATCCAGTGTGTCAACAGGATTAGTGCCCACTTCTGCAGTTACTTCATCCGTCATGTTTAAACAAACATGCAATTTGATTAATCTTCTAGCACCTTCGCTATCTAGTAGTCGGCTCAAGGGTAACCACAATAAGTAATATGTTGTAACTGAAGTCTTCCATTAAGTCAATCGCTCAAAATAAATTTATCACATGTGCAGACAATCAGTAAAAAAAAGTAAATAAAGACACAACTCGAGTTGAAACGTTCAACTTGAACGTATTAATAACCAAAGTTCAAAAACAGTCACTAACCTTCACCTTGAAGCCAACAATTGCAGTACTGACAATTCGTTCACTGAGCCGGTTCAAAAAAAACCTGCGCTCGCATCCATTATGGCAGACAATATGACTCGAGGGGCGTTTCCCTCAGATTTTCAGGCGAAGATTTCTCCACTTCCAAGGAGATATTAACAACAAAATATAAATATTTTTGCTGCGGATTGAAGGCAGAAAACACTAAATCGAATATTTACAAAGACATGCCATTAAAACTCAACTGTAGTTTTAAATACCGGAGCACATGAAAAACAACGCTCACTGCTTAACTACCTGAACGCGTTCCCTAGTACTTCCCCCTCCAACTAGTTCCCTAGTACTACTCTCTTATTGGTTAGATAAATTTAAAATATCCATGTTTTTCACATGATGGACAGTATCTTAAATTATGTCTTATACATAATATAAAAGCTTTATATTTTGCAAACGATTGTTTTCTTGAAATTACCAGGTGTATACCTTTTTTTAAAAATAATATAACACTTTTTATATGTATTGAGGCAGTATACTCGGAAAGGCATCCAGAAAATTGTCTTTGTATTTAATAAAGCTTTGTTCTGTGGTGTGTTTCCAAGTTAATATATTGATCCTCATTTATTAAATGTACTTTAGAGTTATTCATTATATAGTTCATTATGGGATTTTGTTAGAATAGTAATTATTTTTAGTGGTTAAAATAAAGTGCATCATATTTTTACTTATGAATGTTTGAAGTTGGAAATTTCCTTAAAAATATTGTTTGAATGCATATTAAACAGTATAAATTAATTCATTCATTGGTATATAGTTGCATTTTACATAGAAACTAGAGTGCTTTATCAGTTTTTTTTACAGTATTAAATAAATAAAATTTCTGTCAATCTATGCAGCTTATAGCAATATTTTATACACTTTATTAATCAATGCTGTATTTTCGTTTTAACAGTCTGGGTATTCATAAACTATTTTTATGTATGTGAACCATTAAAGGCTTGCAGAAAAATATTTTGATATGCTGTAGGACTCTTAAAATCTAATTGAAAATTATATTATTGAATCATTTTGTGCATGTGCAGTAGAATGAAAAATTGTTCTGGCTCAATGTTTTGGACTTTTGCATGGCTTGTAAAAGTAGTATTTTTGGAGAATAATCAATCTGGAAGAATATTTTGGTGCTTAGCATGACTAATAGTGTAGTGTTTTGTATGTAAAGTGGAGAAAACTCCTTTTCACTACTATTTTTTGGCTCTTCCTTTTCAATAAGTATGCTTTTAAATATATTTCATGTTTTTTTTTATCCTGGAAGCGAAAATCTCGATTCCGTGAGGATTATCTAATATTTGTCGGTTGCAACAATACAAGCTAATTTTTATACTTTCAGTGTACAATTATTAGCACAGATCATGGCTGACACATAATTATTTCATGAGTGTGTGTTTAACTGATGTGTTAAAGAAAGATGGACAATTAATTTTAGGTTATTTACTGTATACTCCAATGAATGCCAGCTGTTTATTGTTCAGGTAGATTTAATTACACATATTTACCATAAATAAAATGAATCTTTTCACTGTGCCCGGTGACGCATTAAGAAAATTGACTTTATTTTTAATGCAGCTTTTTTCTGCACTGTGTTTCTAAGTGTATACTATCAACCCTTGTTTATTAAATTTATCCTATATGATTTTTACTACTAAGAATATAAATCTCTTATTGTTCTGATAAATTTAAATGCATAATTTTATTTATTTTGCAAGCTGGGTTTCTATGTCTCATTTGATGAGAAAAAAAATGTTGTATTAATTTATTACATTAGCTATAGAGTTATTCATGTTTTGCATTGTGGGATTTAGATTATATAACACTTACTTCAGTGAAAAAAAGAAAAATTAAATTTTCCATAAGGAAAATATTTATACTTGATTATGTAATTAACAGTTTCATAAGTTAATGCTTTTATTTCTATAAAATTGAGTTTACAGAGAAATTAGTTCATATTACTGTGTTTAAGCAATTAGTTTTTGCAGTATTTAAGGCTTTAGATTTCTTTATCAAGTTATACAGTTTATATTGAAATTTTATCCCCTATTGTCCATTAATGCTGCATTATTGTGTTTTGTTTTCCGAGTATTAATAAATTATTTTTATATATCTGATTATATATTATTTTTATATATTGTATTATATAGCTCTCTTAAAATCCAATACAAAATTTTATTGTTGAATAATTATAAAAATACACAGCAGTATATAAGTATTTCAGCCTACACAATCTCCTATAATCCTATTTAGCCACTCTGTATCACTAATCTCGACCTCTTTCTTATGTATTTAATTTGCAGAGTTGCACAGTTTTGTTTTATGTTCTATATTGATTTTTATTTTAAAAGAAGCAAATCTTTTATTGATCAGATAAGTTTAAAATATCCATATTTTTTACAATGATGGACCCTATGTTTAATTATGTTTTATACATTGGAAAAGAGTATTATATTTTTGAAAAGGATTTTTTTTATGAAAATACAAAGTGCATTCCTTCTTTGATAACACTTTTATGCTTTTAAACATTTCTTGCTTAGAACACTTTTGATCTGCATGGAGACAGTATTCATTAACTCTGGAATTGTCTTTGTATTTAATAAAGCTTTGTTCTGTGGTGTGTTTCCAAGTTAATATTACTGTTCCTCATTTATTAAATATACAATAGAGTAATGGATTATTTAGTTCATTATTGGATTATGTTAGAATATATAGTAGTTATTTTTAGTGGGAAAAAATAATGTACTTCATATTTTTATTTATAAATGTGTGAAATTGGAAATTTCCTCAAGAACATGGTTTGATTGCATCCTTTGGTATAAAATTGCATTTTACAGAGAAATTAAGTGTGCTTTAACATGATTTTTTTATATTTTTGTACAGTATTAAAGAATTTAAATTTCTGTAAATCTATGCTGCTTATACTGATAATTTCTACACTTTATTCATCAATACTGTATTTTCGTTTTTATATTCTGGGTATTAAGAAGCTATTTGATGTATGTTAACCATTAAAGACTTGAAGAAAAATATTTTGATCTGCTGTAGGACTCTTAAAATCTAATTCAAAATTATATTATTGAGTCTTTGTGAAAATTCACAGTAGTGTAAAAAAGTTTCAGCCTATGCATTGATGTACATTCTTCTATTATTAATAACTACATCTTTCTAACTTATTAAATTTGATGAATTGTTTATTTTCTTGTTTTATGAGCTATATGATTTTTATTTCAAAAGATGCAAATCTCTTATTGGTCAGCTAAATTTAAAATACTCATAATTCTTACATCTTGAAACCTGTATAAATTATTTCTTTTGTGTAATGAAAACTTTTTATGAATTTGCTAAAATACCATGTGTATGATAATAAGTTTTTAATACTTTTGATATGCATACGGCAGTATTTTATATACTTGGTTACGAATCAGGAAAATTGCCTTTGTAATAAAGCTTTGTTTTGTGCATGTTTCTAATTTTATATATTTACCATTATTTATTAAATATACTGCAGAGTTGTCTAATATTGTTCGTTATAGGATTTGGTTAAAATTTATAGCAGTTATTTCTGTGGAAAAAAATTGCTTAGCATTCTTGTTTCTAAATATGTGAAGTTATGTTTCCATAAAGAAATTTGAATGCATAATAAACATTTTTATAAATTAATGTATTCTTCTGTATATAGTTGTGTTTTACAGAAATATATTAGTTCAGCTTACTTTGCTTTGACAAATCTTTACAGTATTAAAGATTTTAAATGTCTTTTTCTTCTGTATCTTATGTTGATATTTCCTATAAGTCATTCATTCGTGCGTTTCCCCTGCGCCACAACACAGGCTGGTATTCAGTCCGTAAGGTGGTCTTTTCTCGCTTCGCTCGCGTTTCACGACGACATAGTGTAGAAAATCACAATCGAACAAATATTCATTTTTTTACATTCTGTTTTGAGTATTAATGTTCGCAAGGTCATCCGGTATGGTGATTTCGTAGAGTGGTCCCCGCGCTCACCTGACTTGACTTCTTCTTATCGGGACACATAAAAGGGCAGGTATATGCATCCCTCCGCCAACATTGCAGGATCTTCGACGACGCATTACTGATGCTTGTGCCTCCATAACACCTGCCATGTTGCACAATGCGCAGCGAGAAATTCAGTCCAGAGTGCAAATGTGTATAGCGGCTAAAGGAGAGCATTTTCAGCAATATACATAAATGATCCAAAAGACAGGGACGTGTCTGTTTCTTTCTTCCACTCTTTATGACATGACAATTTTCGAAATCGTGACCAAACAAATGTTCATTTTTTGCACTCTGTTCTGAGTATTAAAGTATGCAAGGCATTTTTTCGAACTAAATCGAGAGTGATCTACAACTTTCTAATTGCTGTTTTCTCGTATCTTTCACCGTTTATGAGATAGGACCGATAATTCCAAAATAAGTCGATAGATGGTGCTGTAAATTGTCTCTCCGAGTAGTGCATAGCCTTTTTAGTTTACGTAGACACCAACTTTATGGCCTAATCTGTCACCTTTTAGAACTTAGTGGGGAGTGCAACGGATATAAGTGGGAACCCTGTATATTAATATTTATAGAATAATTCGAAATAATTATAACATATTTTTTAAAAGCCTATAATGTTGGAAAAAAATTCGAAAAATTACTACATCATAATTCAAGAAACCTGTACCTGTAATCATGCATTTCACAAAGTACTGATTAATACTTAATATTAATATAAGATAGAACAATTTATTTACCTTTTCAAGATATCTAATGTTTTAGAAAACAGTACAATTAATAAATTTGCTAGGAATGATTTCTAACAACGTCAAGATTTAATGTCTAAGAATGAAAAAAATTAAAAGGTTAATGCCCTAAGAATAAAAAATTTAAACATGATACTCGGAGAAAAAAATTTTAATTTTATCCCAGGCTTATATAAAAATTGCTCTTGATTAATAAAACGACTGCATGCAAGGGAGAAAAAAGTCTTTTGCACAGAGATTTTAATCTTATCCTTAGTTTGCCGAAATTTTCGATAAAATCTGTAGTTGGCATGTATGCTACTGCCTGCGAGAAGCATGTAAACTCTCCATTCAGATACTTCACCAGACCGAATAGAGAAATTGATTTAATTGACACTAATATCTTGCAACAGCGGGGAAGGAGTTAAACTTCAAGCATTCATTTCATTCATTGAATATCCGGAGAGAGGACTCAACCTTAAGGTTTTAAAATGTAGGTTGACTCTCCGGGAGGAGAACATTCCAGCAGACTTAAGGATATGGTGAAAATGGAGACAAAATTTGCATCAAATATTGAAGGAAAAAAAATTGAAAATTTTAAACGTTACCAATTAAAAGCACAAGAGGTAAATGAATAAAATTGCGATGCCCTGAGAAAAATTTAAAATAATTAAATAAATAAAATACACACATAGTAAATGGTAGCAGTTACAGATAACAAAAGTAAAAAAGAGATTACACACCAATTTAAACAAAAGAAAACAGCACAACATAAATAGAAAAATTGTTTTAAAGTTGATTTACATCAGAAATTAAAAACATAAAGTGGAACTTAGAGTAAAACAGAATATATATATATATAGAAAAAATAGTAAAGAACTACCAATAAACGAGAAAAAACCTACCAGCCAAGTCGAAACCCAAAGACAGTCCCCACAATCAGAAATTTGATTTCAAATTTCTCTTAAAATTTCACAGCACTCTCTGATCCTTTGCAACGACCAATTATTTTTAAAAACACTCATAAACCATTTATTTTTATCATCCATTGATCGGTTTTTAAAATTAAAATCCGCTGTAAATCTACATTCAAAAATATTATGGTCGGAATCACCAATTATACCACGCAAACATAATGGAGTGGAAAAAAATATTAAAATCATGCAAGTACGCTATAATTGGACTATGCCCAAGTGACTAAATAAACCAAAATTTTTTACGAGTCAATATCTGAAGAACAAGAGTAGGAAGGAAATCATTGACTCTTTTTCCAGTTTAGGAGTCCCACCAACCAAGGTTCCAATTATTTAACAGGTCTCGTTTGCATATTTTTCTTAAGAAAACAATACTAAGCAGGAATTTCAAAACCATTGCCATTGTCGCATTCCTTCTTAAGTAGCAAATATTATAGTAATTTTTTTAGCTTAGTCAGTGGCGGTTTTTCGTACAGGAGTTAGAGGCTCTCGCCTCGTACCTCAAGAATCTAGAGTGCTTAAAAATCTATTCGACGTACATAGTATCGCTAGGCTGACGGCGAATTTCCAACATTGGTTCGAGGGAGCCTCAAAGCAATTTTTCTCTTCTTGCCTCATATTGACAAAATCCGCAACTGAGCTTAGTTTTGCATTGTGTTACAATAAAAAAGAAGAGGAATAAAATCTACATATTTTTAGACCAAAATAATTTTTTATCATGCATATACATCGATCTATTGCAATAGATGATGTATGAAGATTATTCTGAGGGTTAGGAACTAAAAATTGTATACTGAATTAATTTCACATATTTTTGTCAACCTTGGAGGGACATGCCACCGGAAATTCTGCACCGATTTTGATAAAATAAAATTTATTACTCTTAAGACGATGAATTTTTAACAGCTGATGTTATAATAAACAGATGGGAAGAAATTTTAAAAATTATTGAAAAACAGTCGATTTTCGTCAATTTTTACAATTTCTAAGGCTGATCTGAGAAAGGAAGATATCAAACAATTTCCTTCCTTTTTCCTCCCGTTTAATTTCTTACGAATTCACAAATTTTCCGTGGTATAGCGACATGAAAACAAATTGACTTTCTTTCGGGTCACCTTAAGCTTAGTGAAGATCAGAAATTGGAACATTTCCAGCCTCTTCTTTTTACATTTTTTATTTTGCCCCTCGCTTAAACTTCCTCGTTTTCATTTTAATGTCAGTTTTCTTGAATATACTTTCAAAGAAATATCACTCGTCATTGAAATTTTCTTCATACCTCTTGCTTCCAAATTATTTAGTATAAACTGTTTATTTATAAAAAATGATATAATTAAAGAAATTTTATTGAAACATCTGGACTATCCGGGATCTTTTTACAACCAGAAACAAAAGTTCAAAAATCGCGTCTGCTCTGATTTTTCCGATTTTAAGATGAAGGGAGACTAGGGATACTTGATAAAAGTTTTAATATTTTTATATATTTCTGGAATATTTTGATATTTATTATAATAAAAGGATAATTTTTTTTTAAGAATCAGAAAAGTAACCTTAGAGTGGGGATACTGGCCCCCACATGCAAATAGTACTTAATTTTTCTCGATAATTTGTATGCACGGGAAATTCAGATATTTGGCTAAAACTATTAAATTGAAAGCGTCTTAATTATAAAAAGTATTAATGAAACTAACATTAAAAATTCAAAAATAAGGCAATTATAAAACGCAATTGTTATTTATAAAATTCCATTAAATAAATTAAATTAGTTAAGTCCTTTAATTGAAACAAATTATTAAATTAAATTAGTTCAAAATTAAACAAATAATTAAAATTTGAGTTAGCAATGATAAAAATTGTGGTAATGGAACAGAAAACCTATCAACGTCACTAGAGCATTGTCGAATTGATGGTTTGGAAGAATTAGAATAGAACAAATGAGAAATTGGAAACCTAAATGGTCTTATTAGGTTACTCCAATATTATAATGGAAACAAAAACAAAAGAAGAAAAATATATTCTACAAGAATATACAAACCAACAAAGAGACGAGCTCAACCGAAACGGCGAAACGTTAAATAAAACCAAACGATGCCAAAAATATTTTATTAATTGAATAAGAATCGTTTATTTGCAAGTGAGGAAAAAATAGTATAAATAAATTTAAATTCTTTTTAAAATTCTCACTAAAAGAAATCTTTGTATAATTTAAAATCAGAATATAATTTTATCAAGTAAATATTTATTTTCCAAACTATTTTTAAATATTTGTTCTCATAAAAAAATTCATCAACCCAATATATTAACCATTATATAGATAATCAAGGCGAAGAGATATTTGTACACAATCATACGCCTTGATTATTTGAGTTGTCATATTGACGACAAACTCCAATTAATTCATTTCCGAAAATATTAAAATAGTGTATTGTCATCGAAAGCATTCTAGTATTGAACGTTTCTTAAAAAAACTCTAGAAAATCAAGAAGTAAGAGGAAATGGATTTCAAAATACAATTTTTACCAGCAAGGAACAAGTTCAACAAAAATGTGCAAAAAGAATTTAAAAATGGAAAGAAAGTTTTAAAATGCGAAAAGAAGGATATTGTTGACTCCAAGTTTCTGTATAGAATAGACATGCTAGAATGCCATTGTCGTTGTTAGTGGATAGATCATAGAAGGAACTTGTGAAAAGAAAATAACTAGAAATTAAGAACACGGCTTCAATGAGGTTGATTTCGATGTTCAATTCGCGCAATTTCTTGGTTAAGAACTTACGAACGCATAATATTAATATTCCGATATAATAAACTTATAAATTTTGCTAATCTTATTCGTCTTCTAGAGAAAATATTTCTAGATCTCATTCTATATGTTTATGTACAAAGTTCTAAACATTACCGTATGTAGTTACTTTTACTTATTCTGCATACAAATAATTATTTATGAGGAAAATTCCCTTTTATTTTAGTCAATATAATTATTTTTCAGTAAAGCACTTCGGCTTGAAATAAACAAATATTAAGTTCAATGCTACAATATTCAATACTCAATTATACTACAAAGGCATTTTTCATGACACTAGCTACTGGTGAGTGTGTTCGATTTTGGAGCTAGATTATGCGATTTGCATTCGGTCACATATGTTCTTTTTAACAACATTCTTTTTACTTTATCGCATGGGAAGTTATCCAAAGAGAAAGTAATCGCACAAATTCCCCATTTTATTTCTTTTTACTTTCTCGTGTGCAAAGTTATCCAAAGAGAAAGTACTGTAATCTATTCAAATTCCCCATTTTAGGCCTCCCCGAGCCCCTCAAAAGCATGTAAATTCTAAAACTCAAAAACGAATCGATCTAGATTAATGAAATTCGTCATAGGTTTCTAACACTAGAATTGTATATCTGTATCAATCCGGTGTGTCAGTCTATTTATTCGAGTTCATGTGATCACGATTACTGAAAAACGTAACGAGCTAGATAGTTAGATTTCGAATGTTGTTTTTTGACTAGAAATGCTGAAAAAATCTGTATAATGATTTTCTGCCTATTCGTGTTCAAATCAACACTATAACTCAGAACCACAACAAGCTGGGAGATGTGATACAGTGAAACCTCGCATGACGAGTATAATTCGTCCCATGACCATTTTCGTTACGAAAATAAAATTTTATCATAGAAATCAATGTGAAATACGACAATGCGTTTCAGAAGCTAAAATATACACAAAAAATTTTATGTATAACGTTTATTCAAAGAAAACTATATATAAGATAGTTGAGGAGCCCGAATTATCTTCTTCTCATCTTCTTCTTATCTTTTATGCAGATAGGATTTGGATAGGATTTTCAGAAATGAGGAGCGGAATGACTGCTAAACACGGACTGATGTACCTGTCCTGTTATCCTTATTAAAAGAAATAAGCCAATTACATTACGTCATTGGCGTAAATACGTCACTCAGATGGGTCAGATAATTTTTGACGTAGCGTTTTAACAACTGTGAATGCGCGGCTGAAAAGTAATTTTTAAAATTCCATGGCATGAAATACTACTGGAATAAAAAAAATGAAAATAACCGAAATAAATCGTTCCATTCAAACCGCTTATTACTAGAAGAAAGAAATCAAAACAAAATATCTCATTCGATTTACAGTTAAAAACAAGTTACAGTTAAAAGTGCACACATAAGCGCTAGACACCTAGTTTGATAAGAATGAAAGCAAAGTAAAAGCTCGGTTTATTTGTCAGTAGCAGGCGCAAACTCCGGGAATGCCTCTCTACTATTCACTCGTTATGCGAAACATCGCTCGTTAAGCGAGTCATTTTTATACAATTTATTTTGCTCCTTATGAGAGGTTCTACTGTGGTCTAGACATCAAAATTTTGAAATCGTATCAAGTTTTGAACGAAATCGATCAGAGGGTACTTGATACCTTAATGCGCACTTTATCTGCTTGACTTTTCAACGAACCTTAATTTATACTGTATCTTAGTATAAAATGTAGACGAGAAAGTCGAGGGGAGAGCTCTCCCGCTGGCTCATTTTAACAAAACACTTTTTCAGCACTTCTGGTGTTAATTCTTTTTCTCAATACCAATTTTTTCTATTTCCAATTTATTTCTTTCATTCTCTCCCTTCCGACAGAATTAACAATTGTCGAAGATCGAATCGTAACATCGAATTACACGGACTCGAAGCAACGCGGTTCATAATTTTTCACCTCACGCTTCAAATATTTCTCGTTTTAGAATATAACACAAAAAATTGCAGGAAAAAAGTAATAACCGTAAAAAAAAGAAATTGTGCCCAATTTTTTAAAAAGAAATGAGTCAGAAAAAGATTAAGTTGCTCATATAATAGAAGAAGTTGTCAATCTCGCCACTCTCTTTGATTTGTAAGTTGATAGTAACGATATCACTCCGTTATTTGACTCGCATGGATGAGCTTATATAAGGAGTGATTCGCTACCAGTGCGACAAACTTGCAGGGGGTGTAAGGGGCGCAAAGACGCATCGGAATCACATTACATTGCAGGGTCCTAAATGCCTTCGTCATGCGGTAGAATGCGTTGAACGGAAGGTCGCGTGAACGGCGATCCCGCTGGAAGTCAGCATTTGCCAACCGGTTCCCAGGCACTAGAATAACTTTTCAAACGTTGAACTGGCCGACATGCACCTCGCGTATGCAGCTGTGGACTTTAACGGGCGCGCTGCTCTGCATTTATACGAGGAACGTTACCTTAGAAGCGCATGTTAGTCAGTCGCTGCGCCTCTCAGTGTGGTTCCAGCATGATAGGGCTCCCCCTCATTACAACAATGACGTCCGCCAACATCTAAACGTTACATTTTGACAGCATTGGATTGGTCGTGGTGGTCTAGTTCGTTGGCCTGCAAGTTCGCCGGATCTATCATGCCTGCACTTCTGCTGCTGGGATCAAATAAAGACATTGGTGTACAAGACCCCGTTGATTCAGTTGAAGACATCGTCTCTCGCATCTCTGTAGCTTCCGGGGAGATGCGATACACGTTACGAATCTTTTAGAACGTTAGAAGTTCCATGCTGCGCCGCAGTGAAGCCTGTGTGATTGCTTCTGCTTGAAATTTCGCCTTCTGTAGCATGTAGCTTTTTTTCTCAGTAAAACTTGACATTAAAATGATTTCTGTTACACTAACGTGCTGTAGTTTCTGTTCTTTTTCTTCCTTCTTTTAACAGTAGCCAGTGGCTGCTCGTCAGTTTAGATACAAGCAGTGCTGCAAAAGTTGTGTGGACCAAGGTGGAGGAAATTCTGTGCTGATTATTTTGTTATAAAATGAACATATACCAAAAACCTATAGTCTTTAAGTTATAAGCATAAAAAGTCTTTATTATATAAAAGTCTTTATTATAGTCTTTAAGTTAAAACCATTTTTTTCATGTTTTTTGGCTATAACTAAAATTCCAACAACAATTTTTGGAGGTAAACCTCAAATTCGTTATCAGCACCCAAAACATAAAGGAACAAAAAATTACAACTCCTCCTGATTTGATATAAAAAACTACCTAACGACTGGACTACTAAGCGAAAGCGATAAAAAGCCAAATGAGGACGGCAAAAGCGGAAGTCGCTCGGTCTGCGGTTACTGCAGTTCAGAGTGCATCTAAATTGAACGGAGAAAGGATTGCCTTTTTCCTTCTGACTTATCGCTCGGAGTGAGAATTCCGTTCAGTCGGAGGGGCGCAAGCCGCTGTAGCTCAACCCTGGGTTTTCTTTACTTGTTGATTGATTTTCCGCCTTCTTTTGACGTTCTTTATTACTTTTTTCTGATATTTTCGTTGATTATTAACCCTCTGAGTGTTTCACACGTATTTCTACGTTGACCTTGGACAACCCCAAAATCGTTAAACACGCATTTCAACGTGTGGTCGAAAACACCCCGAAATCGATTTGCACTGAATTTTACGTTCATTGTGAACTGTCTCTAAAGTGTAACACACGTACTTTTCCTAATTTCTTACCCCCCTTTCTTGGTTTGACATCTTGATTGATTATCCGGGGAGAGCACAGGTCAACACAATGAAGACTGATAAGGATGTACTTACTGCAAATTGGAGATGGCACAGGATCCGAAACCCCACTCTCCCCTGTGGTGTGGGGAATTTTAATGCTATTTGCATTGAGGTTATATTTCCGGAAGAATTGCAGTGTCGGATTTTTTTTTTGTTTAATGCCAGCCTGGTTTGATGCTATATTATGTTTCAAGTACTATTCTTTTAATACAATTTATGTGATATAAGATTTTTTTTCAATGCCTCAATGCTTTAAAGATCCATATCGAATGGTTACGTAAAATAGATATTGTGGTTTAAGTAAAATAGATTTTGTTCCAATACCGCATTCAAGCATAAAAAAATTGAAAGCCTAGGGGAACCTAAGAAAATCTGCTATTTATATATAGTTGAACAGTGTTCTTGAATCAACACATTTCACCCACGTTCAACTAGTTTTATGATATTAATGTAAACTTCTTTCATATTAATAATCTCCATCTACTCATTTTTCATTTATAAAAATAGAGTAAAATTAAATTTTTGTCAAAAAATAGAGCAAGTTTTAAGGTATATGAAAATGATGCATTATTTTTATTGTTTTATCTTTCAGATCAAATCGAAAATTTCAGTTTTACAATTATTTCATTATATATGTATTTGATTTTTATTTAAAAAATTAATTTTCAGGTTTAAGTGTAATTTTTTTAGACTAGAACAGATTTTAACTTCATTATTACAACATTTAGAAAAATATGTTTTAAATTCATAAAAATTACAATGAAAAAATTCATTCCGAAAGATAATTATCATTTTATTAAATAATTATTAGCCGGAAATTTATTTTTAGGTCACTCTGAACTGAAAAAATAACGTACATGGAAATAAAAATTAAAGAAAGTGGAAAAAAATTTTATTTTTTACATTGTAAAATATTTTCTTTTTGTTAAAGGCAGGGGAAAATATAGTTTAGATGAAAACGTTATCGACTAAATTTAATGTTTGGGTGTGTGTTCTTATCAGACTTTTAATAATCTTATTATGAGACTGATAATATCTGCAGCTTAACTCTCTTACGTTTATTTGAATAATCAATGAAGATGTTTATTTCTTGCTTAAAATAAAAGAAGACAAAAATATTTCTCAGAAAATATTATACGAATACTGTATTTGCGCATTAGTTCCTTGAAGCACAATTTTTTTCCTGATGTGTTATTAAGCATTCTTCTATAAATGATTAAAACTATATAGCTAAATTGAATTGCTTTCGGTAAATGCATGCCAACTGCAAGTTAAATTTTCATTCATGCTCTGAGAAAAGAAATCCACTAATATATGTTAGAAACCATTGATACATCCAGATCCACTAATAACAACTTTGAAGACTGATCTTTCAGTAATAATAGCAGTCTCTGGCTTTGGATTATTTCAAAATATTACCGTCACCTGCCAGATCATGTGTTTTATTACATTATCTTATGCGTGCATGCTGTAATTTGTAAGGTGTAATTTTTTTTATAAAATTATGATTTATCTGCTCCATTTTCTTCATTCTGAACTTTAATAAATAATATTTCAACTGTAAATAAAATATTTATTTTCTATATGTTTTGACATTTTTTATTTTATTTAACTTATTTCAAGAGTAAAGGGTCAGTTTTAAGCTTGTTAAATTTGCTTTATATTTTCGAAAAGAACGGTACGATACGAAACGGCCCCCAAACTTTTTTGTATTCCTCACCGAGAACGGCCAAAACATCTATGAAGTGTCACTATTTTGTCGTCAATTAACAATTTTTACCAATGATACCATTTTAATAACTTTTACTGATCTTAAAGAGCACGGGAATTTTGTCAGAAGTATTTCTTCAGTGAATCAATCATGCTATACCCACTGGCGGATTTTGTCAGTATGGGGACACAGGCGCAAAATTGCTGTGAGGCCCCTCCCCCTACCCAATATCGAAAATTCATCTTCGGCTTAGTATTACGATATAGATCGAATAGGTTTTGAGGCCCCCTAGATGCACGAGGCGAGCGCCTCTAACACCTGTGCGAAAAATCGCCACTGTATATACCAGTCCTCTGCTACGACCTTTCTCAAACTGATTCTCTATCTGTTTATGTCACATGTTTTTCACGTACAAATAGACATAACCATCTGTTAAAAGCACTGTATCGGGGAACATCGTTGTATACTGCTGATACTAATCCTATTGAGAGTCTGATATTATCTGCAGCTCAACTGTGTAGAGATTATTTCAATTATCATTGAAAATTTGTATTTCTTCCTAGAACCCAAAACTATTTCTAAGAAAATATTATTTCTTACTTCAGAGACTGCATTTATGCATTGGTTCCTTGAACCATTACAGTTTTGCTGATTTGCTATTAAGCATTATTCAATATGTGATCAAATCTAAATGCTTAAATTCCAGTGCCTTTGGTAAATCTTATACCAATTCTGAGGTGAATTTTAATAAATGCTATGAGACAAGAATCCACTATTATGTGTTACAAACCTTTGATATATCCGATATTAACAAGCTTAAGGACAGTTCTTCCAAAAATAATAGCAGTCTCAGGCATTGAATTATTTCCAAATTCCACCATCACATACTATATAATGTGTTTTATAGCAATATCTTGGATGTGTGTGCGTGTGCTGTAATTTGTAAAGTATAATTTTTTTATATAATTCAGATTTATCTACACGTTTTTATTTTCATTCTGAACTTGAATGGATAATTATAAAACTGCAAACAAGATATTTATTTTCCAAGTAGTATGGTATACATGAATGAGATATATAATTTAATTTTTAAAATTTTGTATAAAGAATAAAGTGTCATTTTTATGCTTATAAAATTCCCTTTATATTTAGTACGAAAAGACCCAAAACTGTTTTTGAATAGCACAAAAGGGAACCTGACTAATTTCGAATATGTGGTAGATTTTCCTCCCTATTCTTTCGATTTTACCAAGTTTGTAAAAAACTATCTGTAGAAAATAATTCAACAATTTTGTACTTCGTACCAAGGCCCATTTTCGTAAAATTGATTGAAAAAATGTTGATTGCTTTTACCTTCTCGTATACGTAGTATACAAAGAGAAAGTACTGTAATCATTGATTGTAAATTAGAAATTTTGATATATCTCCTTGTTTTACACTTCGTGTTTCTGAATACGGTAACTCCTAAACGCAACCCTAATTGTAGATAAGGGTCCAATTTTCGTTTAAATAGGCTCAAAAAACTCTAATGCCCTGTCTAAACTCTAATATACCTTTCTTTTCGATAAAAAAGTTATAAATAAAGAATTAAATTTAATTTTGAAAATTTGGCCACGGGATGCTCTATGACCGGTACTATAGTATAAAAGTTTCAAATTTTGTTAATCTAGGTGAATTAATTTTCTGTTTATTATAATAAAAGATAATATCTTGCGTGCTAAATAACGGTATATGTATACGTTATTTCTTCTAACATTTAGTCTAAACGTAAACTTTATTTTGAGAATTATTAACTCGTGCTCTTAACAAGCATATAGTACAAGTTTCAGTAAAAAAGGTTTGTAGTATTAGTTAATTTAAAACATTATTCAGGGGATAAGAAGGTTATTTCTAATCCTTCATATGTATTAATTATTACAGGCGGTTTTATAGAATACAGATTATTATGCGACTATCCATATAATAAGTATTTATGTGCATACAAAACGGATTAATCCAGTTAAACACTGTTTATATTTGTGATCGTTTCTCAATTTTCTACCTTTTACGGAGTACTAAATCAAGAAGCAATATGAAAACTTTTATTGCGACATCAAAAATTAGTAAAAAATAATTATATATATATATATAATTATTTTTTACTAATTTTTGATGTCTTTTTTAATTATATTTAATTAATTTTTAATATATGTATATTAAAATTTGAATATATGAATATTTGATTAATTTTTGAATATATATAATGGCATTGTTTTTAATCCTTAAAATTTAGTAAATTAATTTTAAATTCATAGAATAATATGCTGACGAGTAAATAAAGTGAAGTCACGGATATAAAAAAACTACTAATATAAAATACAGCCAGCAGCTAAAATACAAATATTAATAAACGGCAAAAAATTTAAATCACAAAGATCTTAAAAATCATCAACTTTTATGCAGCTTCAATAATGTTCACTTTATTAGATATTCAAAACATGAAAAATAGGTATACGCGCCTAACCGGTGTGTATTTTTGTCATTTGGTGTTGTTGACACGAGCAATGTGCAGAAAATAGATCCCAACTGCCCATCTTGAAGACCTGAAGTGTTAATTTATCACACAACAGGTGGGCTCTCCGAAGGCAGTAAGGGCTAGTTTGAATAGGATCCTAGCTGAATAGAACGGATTCTTGTGGTTAGTCCCTTCGAGGGGTTGCTGATTATCCATGGATCAGAGGGGGGAAGAGACTGAATCCGCTGCGCTTTTGGAACATGTTCTGTTCGGAGGAGGGCGCACTTTTAAAACAGATAAGGGGTCTTCGAACAATCGCTTTTCGAATCGCTTTACAAGGGAGACCGAACCACTCAGAGGGTTAAACTCTTAAAGCGGAAAAGTAATCAAATAAGAATAAAAACGAAAATACAAGCTTTTCAAATAATTTTAGGGGGGACAGCAGCTCTGCATTCCTTATGGACGAGCCGCCACTGACCGTAGCTCGCGTAGAAGGCATTTCGGACTCTTCAGTGCTGTGTGATTCCGAATCGTCTTTGTACCCCCTACACTCCCTGCAAGTTTGTCGCACTGGTAGCGAATAACCCTGTATATGCTTGAGCTAATCACTAACGCAGAAAGCGCTACATCGCGCCCCTCGACGTAGCGCCTTCCTCTGTTCACTTGAAAAAGAGTTATAAATTTTGGAGACATTAGATTCGTATGTTTCCCGACGTGAGAGGTCTTAACCTTTCCGGATAGACTGTGTCGGGGTGAGTGTTATATAAATAAATAAAAATAGATTCGTTTGATAGAATATTCTTTTTATAAAGAAATTAATGAAATTGTTAACTTTCTATGAAGAAATTTATGTGAAACAAAATATAGGTGAGTCACCAGAAAAGATTTATTAGATTTTATGAAGCCATCGAGAAAGAAATAACTCTCTCTTGTCTAGGGAAGAGTGGGAGAACACCTTATAATGGAGTAAAAGAGGGTACTTTGATTCTGGCGCTATTAGTACTCCTTTCTAGTGGAGAGATTCTAAATTATACTCCACTAGTAAAGAAGAAAGAATGGTCATAGTGGACGTGTGTAATACATCAACTTTCTGGAGTTCGTTTGTTTATGTTTACTAAGGACTTATATTAAAAAATAAGGGATTTAAAAGGAAAACAATTTATAAGAACCATAAAAAATAAAGATTTAGTCCAATAATTGCGTGTTCTATTTCACTTTCATAACATCTGCACTGGGAGGGGGGGGGTAAAACCGTGCGATTCAAGTGGCGTAAGATTGGGTAAGACAACATTGATGATTCTTCCGCTGAAGACGGTAAAAACACATTAGCTATTCATTTTTGTATTTTAATGATGATTTTTCTAATTTAAATGAATGAAAAGGATCCAATGTAGAAACTCTCTTAGCTGGGTCAACGAAAGCTGCAGTGGAGCGGAGGAAGAGACAATTGCTTTACATGTAAAATTTGTAACTACTATTCTTAAATTGCCATATAAAATAAAAATATCTCATGATTTTTCACTGAAAATCAAGTTTTTCTAGTTTAGCATTAAGTTAACATGTGTAGCCGGTCTTACCCCACTAGTGATGTAAAGCCGCGTGGTTTGAATATTTTTATAAAAATATCATTGCTAAAAAAGTAATGAAACTACGATTTTTCAGGAATAATATATTGTATTCCATTAAAAAAATATTTTATTAAAATTTGACAATTTCTATGTCGAAGAGTAGCTCAAAAAGCCGTCCCAGTCTTAGCTACCGGTTTTAACCTAATTTCAAATAATACTTTTATTTTAATATTTGCTATTTTATTTCAATGTATTTGAAAACTACATTCTTTATTATACAGGGTGTTCTGAAATTCTACCGACAAATTTCTAGGAATGATCTTACAAATCAAGACAAACAGCTTTTGCAATCAAAAATGGGCTCGCAAAGGCAAAGATCGACCGGTACAGGGGGCTCATTGCCAGTAAGTTAAAGAAAAGATAAGGGAAGGAATATAAGATAAAGTATGGAACTCAGGTTTATTGGAATGCAAATTCACAATTGCACGAATGGCAACATGCTAAACGTCCATAGCCTTGACGGCAAGTCCTTTGAACACTTACTTGTTGTTACTTCAAAGGATTGTCGTTGATATCGCATCCTACTTGCCATTATATCTGTCATGTTGCGAACGACTTTCAGTTTTGTTATTCATGCATCTGTGATTTTGTGCTGTCGTGCATTTGGATTCCAATAAACCTGTGTGCACTTTACCTGTTGCGTCCTTTTCTTTTACTTAATTCACTGGAAAAGAGCCTCCTGTAGAGTTCGCCCGTTGCGACCGCATGTTCTATTGCAAAAGTTGTTTGTCTTGACGTGTACAATTACCCCTAGAAGTGTTTTGGTAGAATTTCGGAACACCCTGTATACTTTTCTAGAAAATTATAATTTATTTTGTTTGAAAACGAGCAAGAAAATCGTCAAAAAGAAATAGAATGAAAGAAATCTTACTCGATTGGTTTGAGTGCCGCGGTCTTGTTTGGCCATCGGAACGATCTTGTGCGAGTCAAAGGACTCCGCTGCAGGAGTGTCTTGCAGAAGGCACTCCTGACGTTCATCCCCTGACTTCTCCGTTGACTCCAGATCCACTGACGTTGTACTTGTTGCCGGACTGGGCGGGAAAGGATCGCCTGCCATATTAATTTAGTTAGAAGTCATGAAAACTACCAATATCTTTCATGTACACATTATATACATTACATGACAAATCTAAAATGAATATTATATGTTTGAAATCATACGCATAAAAGAGAAAAAATCTCATATATGTAAGCTATTAAAATATTTAGCTACTTTTATGGTTCTGGCAATCTGGCAACGGTTAAGCTTATTTTCGAGTTTGATTAAAATTTCTGTTTGACGCCTATTTCTATCTTCTTGATTTCTTTTACATCTTCTTTCCTCTGACTGAATGGAGGTTTCGGTGACACGGCGAGTCCTCTTCCGAGCATTTCTAATGATATTTTGCAGCTCCATTAATTATCTAAGCGAAGCGTTGAATTAAGTGCAGCCATAAAAACGTTTAATAAAGCAGTAAGAAACGATCTTACGGCGGTTTGTTTACATTTCACTGTTGCCATTCGACAATAAGTAAAAAGAAAGATTTCTGTTCCACGTACGTTAGCGTTTTATATATACAGATGTGACTTTCGGTGAATTATGAAGGTTTTAAATATTATGAGTGAAATTAAATAAGGCTGAGATTATGTTTATGCTATCGTTAAACTCTGTATATTTCAGTTTTTTCGTAAGATAATTACATGAAATAACTGGTCAATTCAGTTAAAGTTACTGATAAATTAATAATTTCGCACTTTTGCTTGTTATTCTAGAAAATAATTGGTTTTTCTGAAAATTAAGGTATCCGCATACGTTCGAAAACCCATTTTTGACTGAAAATCATAATTTTTTTTTAATGTCTTATCTGAAAGCCTATTGTTTTTAGTTTTCAAAACAGTTTTTATTTTACATCTATGATGATCAGAAGGAAAATTAGAGACATTTTAGTAGAACTTGACAGTTGAAAATGGAGTGGTAAATAATACTATAAAGAAGGATTTTTCATTGTTTTTACTTAAGATATTAAAATTTTATTGTTTATTTTTGTTTTATACTATTTTACATATACCAGGTACTATTTTGAAAGATTTTCAGTGTGAATTTCTTTGTTTTCTATCACATTGTTGCAAATTTAGGCAATTTTGAATCATTGCAGTATCTTGATTCTCCGTTAATGATGTAATTTTTGATAATAAACGTAGGAAAAGTACATAAATTGTACTTATGATCAATATCAATCACAAAAAGCATCTCTAGATCCACTAATAGGCATTATAAAGTCATTTGACCGAAAAACAATATTCAAATCTATCGATGGTGGCTGAATGATAGAAAATGACAATGGCACATAAGGCTCAAGAAAACGATTACAAAAAATTTCCAATCAGAAAATTTTTAAAAATGTGGTAAGCTGGAAAAAACTAAGGACTAGCCTACAAAACTGGGGAGAATTGAAGAAAAATTCTTTTTTCTTCTCATTGTAAATTAAAAACATAAACTTTAAACTCATTTTTCTCGAAATGTGATTTTTTGCAAAATTTTCATTTTTCAAACACGATAACTAAAATTCAACTTAAAATATCCGTCTCAAATTTGGCATACATATTATTTATTATATTGTCTAGGTAATGAACCAAAATATAAGTGAAATAATGCTCCATTAAAAAGTTATGTATCTTTTAAGGTTTGAAAAAAGGCCAAATATCTTTAAAAATTTATGATTTCACACTAAAACTCTTATAATTTACATGTTTTTAGATACATTGCAAAACTTTTGCTTCAGGACCTAGCCAATAGTTGAAGGATTATATATGCTAAAGGATTTATGATTCGGATCATTTCTTTTTGAACGAGGGTGTTTGATAAAAGGTTAAATTTAGTGCAAAAAAATCTAAGTTTTTTCAATTTTTAAAAAATATATTTAATTCATTTAACTTTTTTCTATGATTTATTAAGTTTTAACATAAATGTCATATAAAAATACAAAAATATTGCTTCAAATATCATTATTTAAAAAAATGCCTCCGAACGTAGTCGGATACCTTAACTATTGATAGTTAAAATGTAAAACAAACAATTTAACCGATACAGCATGAAAAATGTTATTTATACAAAGTCTCAATAAAATCATTTGAAATGATAGCAGGTAGAATTATAGTACTTGCATCAAAGAATACCAGGGATTGCCCTAAACATTATGTCTTAAAGCAAATATAAATTATAAATTGATTTAAAAAATAAAAAGTGCAGGAAAACGAAATACTTTCCGTATTTTTAAGCTAAACATAATAATTAGCATAATTATTATTATATAATACTTTATAGTAGGTTTAATATGAACATACAGGAACAAAGTAACCATATCTAAAATAAAATCTAAAAAATTGAAATACTATAAACACTTAGAGCAAAAGAGTTTAATATTAATAAGTTTAAGAGTTAAAGATAAGTTTAAATATTTAAATGTAAACATGTAAATGAACTTTGATGATGCAACTGTTGCTGAAAACACGTAAATATATATATATATATATATATAGATCACGTGCGAATATGTTTGCTACGTCATGACCACGCGCCCAAAATGGATTTCCATTCTTTCTGCATGAATTTGTGTGGTTAATTAAATTTTAAATCTTCCTTTTCTGGTGTTATTATACACTTTTATTTCCCCCGTGATCAAATATTATTTTTGTCTTTTTCACACCAAAAGGCAACTTTCTCTCACTATTAGAAATTATGAGAAGCTAAAATGGTTTATTTCGTTCCTCCGTACTGAGGAAGCACTGAAACCAATATCTAATTAAAACAAATGTTGCAGGTATAATGATACATTTTTCTTACTACTCATCAGGTGAATATTAGGGTGGGTCGAAGACATTCGATTTTTCGAGTATAGAATTCAATTCATAGGGCGAAAAGGTTGTGTATTACCAGGCTAATTGACGGGAAAATATTTAAAAAATTACACTTTTAATCTTTAAATCGCGCAAAGAACTAAAATTTGGAAAAAATGACAAAAAACAACAATATTTAGAAACTCGTCGACAATCGAATTCTAATAGGGTTCAAAAATTGTGTATTACCATTATTACTTAAAATTCAGCGCCCGTTGCAGTGGTTCATATGCTTGCTTCACTTCAACGAGCTACCATTAAAACATTTAAATGAATATTTGGACGGAGAGACGTCGGGACCAGCGTCATTTTCTGGGAAAATAGGCAAACAACTGACTAATTGTGAGAAATTGATGATTATAAGTTTCGAAGCAACTGAATCAAATTAAATCAATATAAATAAAACTAATCTTAGTATAGATCAACAGTTGTCATATTGTCAGAGCAATCCCAGGTAGGAAAATACGCTCCAGATCTGGCCATAAGAGATCCTGAACCTCTCAGTCACGCCCGATGGCTGACATGTGCAATCCGGGTCTTCGCTTGTTCATTTCCCAAACAAGCCCTACAAGCGAACTCAAAATGCTTGTTAAATACATTACTGAGGCATATGCTCCTGTCTGGCTTACCGTTAAAAGATATCTGTTCGTCATATACGGTCGGAAACAGAAAAATTCTATTTTATAATTCAAAATACCACAATGAATTAATTGTTAAACTGTAAGAACCTCCATTTTTCGGTTAAACTCTAAAATTTTGGCCTGTTTGGGCCTTTTGTGAGAACTGAAATGGAAGTGCATTGTTTTTAAATATAATTTTTCTGTCACCAGGCAAATAAAATGAAGTACTTAAACGCTATTAGAAACAAAAATCTGTAGGCTGTAAAAGTTTAGCGTAGAGTAAAAAATCGTTGTTTTCCGTCATTTTTTTTATAAAACTTTAGGCTTTTTTCGCGAACTGAAGATTAAAAGTATAATTTTTTCCCATATTTTTGCTTTGATTAGCAAGGTAATACAAAACTTTTGCGCACTATTAGATTTCGAAGCTCGAAAAATCGACTTTTTCGACGATATTTAAATATTGTTTCATGTAATTTTTTCCAACTTTTAGGCTCTTTGCGTGATTCAAAGATTAAAAATATAATTTTTAAAATATTTTTCTGTTGATTAGCACGGTAATACACAACTTTTGCACCCTATTTGAATACGATACTCGAAAAATCGATTTTTTTTTTTCGACCCATTCTAGTGAATAGGCCTTTTTTTATAACACACAAAAAAATAAATAAAAGCATTCTTTTGGTGTTCCTACCATTGTTGTTTGGATCAATGACGAAAGGCATCTGCCGTTTATTGTGGCTGGTGTTCATAACTGAACCTGCAAAATGAAGAGAAGAATTATAAATAAGATTAGAAATATGAATATGCGGAGAGCGAAAAACAAAAGGGCAAAGCATTTAGATGAAACTAATTTTGGGAGAAACATTTAAAATATTTTTTTAAATATTCTCAAAATAAAGCCATTTCACATTTTCGTACATAATACAACTTCGAAGTATAATGAAAAAATTCGAGTATATATTTTGAATCTCCTTCCTCTAATCCTTTAAGGAGGGATGGTTTCCTTTTGAAACGAACTTTTCAAGAGCTTTATTTCTTCTTTGCTAGGCGGTACACTATAGATGAGTCTTACAAAAAAGTCCGTGTTTAGTTTCTAATGAAGACAAGGGATGACAGCACCAGTTGTAATTACTTTGTTCTAATAGATTTGAACGCTCATTAACAATGTTTTTTTAAAACGCATAAAATTTTAAAATTGTGAACTATTCCTAAAATAAATGAAAATTTGTTTTTAAAAACTAATCAGAAAATTTTGAAAAGAGATTAGTGAGAAATGCATGTGAAGGAAAATTACAACCAAACAAAATTTTGCAAATACAAAAATGCCTTAAATTTAGAAATTGATTTTGTCTCAAGCACAAATTTCCGACGAAATATGCGGGACTTTAAAAGGTAATTAGAACTCTCGACTGGATACTTTTATGTTTATTTTCGGTAAGCTGGAGTTTGAAAACAGGGGAATACTACTGAGAGTCATTTTAATTCGATATCTTTTCAAAAATGGACGTAAGATGGTTTAAAATCATATTAAACTTACTTCTCTTACTGCCTTTGCATATAGAATATTACCAAACGTATATTCACATTTTCTAAACGTCGAACAGTGTTTTTAATCTTTTTTTTAAGTGGGCATGGACCATTTCCTTTTTATTTATGTCGCTTGAAAATTCTAGACTCCCCTTTGTGCGTCTGTGGGCAGGTGGGCGATGCAGATCTCTATACCTTTAGCTGTTCGCTCACCCAAAAATTTCATTTAGTTAAACCCGCAGACGCCCACAAAAGTGCCTGGTTCCAAAATCTCATCAATAATTCCCAGGCCCTTAATAAACTTAAAGAAGCCTTCAGGAACAGTGGGGACATGTGCGATTCGTGGACCCGAGCTGTGTGATTTTCCCTTTTTGAGTTTTTTGGATCTTTTAAAGCTGTGTTGATTTTTAAACCTTTTTCCTTTTATTTGGTGTTTGTCCGTTTTGTAATGGCTTTTTGTATCTTTTTGTTGTCTTGCGACTCTTGTTGTATTTGTATGCATATTTGGTTTACCACTGTAGGTTTTCCCTTATTGGGAGTGTTTCTGGGAGGAGTGGGTGAAGTACGTCGGGAGTGTATACTCCTGGTAGGGTCACCCAAGGCGTGAAGGCCACTCCACTATTCTCAGTTACACTTAACTCCTCAGTGGTTTTGACCCTTCGGATATTCGTTGTGGGATCGCTTTTTTTGTTAATTATATATTTTGACTTTTTTAGATCCTTTGTACATTTTTAACATTTGATATTTTTAACTCTATTTTAATTACTTGACTTAAGTGGACTTTCACTTGCTTTAAGACCTGTTTTATTGCATTTTATCTGTGTCGGTCACTTGGTGGTATTTTATGATGTCTTATACTTTTTATATTTCGTTTCATTTTAGGGCATTATTTTGTATGTACTCTTTATTCCTCATCTCTTTATACTGTGTGGTATTATGTATTGTTGTTGAATATTGATGTTGAATATTTTATTGCAATATTTTACTGTTTTTAATGGTTTTTATATATTGTCTACTGCTCTCCCATCCCATGCTTATTCTGCAAACTTTTTAAACTTGTCTGTTTTTGTTAGATTTTGTGATCTTATTTTTAACTCATAAAATATTTTAATAGAGACCTATTTAAATCATTTTTGGCCCTAGTCGGTTTACGTGTCGTTGTTTTTTAACTTTTTCGTTCCCCCGTTCTCTCTAGGGGTTGGTTTTAGGTAATTGGGGTGTGTTGGGATCTTCTTCGAGCCTGTATTTGGGATTGTGTTTCTTAATTGACTTTTTAATTTTTTAACTGTATTATCTGTTCTCTTTTTAACGAATCGGATGTCGTCGATCTCACTCTGATGTTTCCCGGTTTGGGTTTAGATCTTTTTAAACGACCTATTTGGAATTCTCTTTTAACTTTTTATATGACCTGGTGTGTGTGTGTTTGCTGTGATTGGTGTGATGTGTGTGTGTGTCTTGTCTGTCTTTTATGTGTGTTTTACATTTGCTTTTTATATATTGTAATTGATGTTTTATGATAATTTTGTTTATTAATTGCTTGTATTGCAAGATTTTTATGCTCATCTGTTGTAACATTTTAATTGTATATTTTCGTGGCGACCGATGAGTTGGTCGCTTGAGGCCTCATCGCTTGTATCTTTTCATCAATTGTGTTACGACGTTCTGTGTTGTGTCCGGCACCTTTTGTATTTAATTTCTGCTCTTGTTTGAGCATAGTATGTATTGGTGTTTTATTTTTGTAACTACGTTTATTCACTTTGTGTGTCCGGCACCCTTTTTATTCTTTATGTGTCCAGCACCCTTTTTATATTTTACTGCCACTATGGGCAATGTTTGTAAGCTTTTCTCTTTGACTCAATAAATGCTGGTGCAGGGGCTGGGTCCTGTCGTTGACCGACGCGCCTTGGGGGTTTCTTTGCTTCCCCGGCGGCCTTTTTTGCCTTACACCCTTTTTGGGTAGGCTGGGCCGTCGCGGGTATTATAAAAAAAAACGTCGAACAGTTATCCATTTTCGTTCACTAGCAAGACAAAAATCATTAATTCGAAGCAAAATGTGTCAAGAACATGAAATTCATAGAGTTTAAAGGGATTTAGCGTTCGTTGTGTCCCATAAATATTCTTAACTTATCCGGAATCGGATAGTTTTTTAGTTTTGAAGTGAAAACGTCAAGCCGCTCGTTGCAGTGACAGTCGGTCGAACTTTCTTGTGTGACAAAATATCGTCAGATTTGAATCGCTATTAACTACGAGACTAATGATGGGAAAAAAATAGTTGACCCCACAACGGATAGACCATATCTGGAAGAGTTTGTCGCATAGTATTTGTTTTGCCTGGGACGTCATTGTACCAACGTAGGCGCATGCGCGTGATTGTTATGAATTAGCTTTATGTAAGGTTATAAATAAGTGTAATGTGGAAACGGGTTTTGCTAGGAGGTTGATATGATGTAATTTTAAAGAGCTTGAGGAGTATTACTAGGACCCAAAGTGAGACAATAAAATATTTATCAGAATATAATTAAAAATCGGTATTAATTTGAAAACTTCAAACTCCGCATGTATTTTGATAATAACATACAGAGTTTTCTTTCGAATTGTACGAAACTTACAGAATACTTGACAATACGTAAAAGAAACATTGTATTAAAATTTGAATTCAA
The DNA here is from genome assembly GCA_013235015.1 of Araneus ventricosus. Lineage (NCBI taxonomy): Eukaryota > Metazoa > Arthropoda > Arachnida > Araneae > Araneidae > Araneus > Araneus ventricosus. The sequence continues at coordinate 35,063 of BGPR01012002.1, forward strand.
AACTTTGAATATTACGGGAAATATGAGCATTTGTAGTAAATAATGTTTTACTGCGCATACGCGAAATGTAGTTTTATATACTGTCAACAGACGACGCCACCGAAATCTAATCTAAATATAACATGAGAAAGACGCAGTCGTGGTTCGCGCCGTAGATTTTTCGTGAAAACATCGCGATAAAATAATAAAACAAGTGTTTCGTATTAAGATGTAGTTTGGTTATCAAAATCTTTAATACAATAGAAGAAAATCACCCGTCATGGTATGACGGGTGCAAATTGCCTCTTCATTCGATAAATTTATCGTTATATTTGACGTGTTTAAATAGATATATAATATTTGCAGAGTGTGGTGTAGTGGTTGCAGAATGGATAAATCACAAGTTTATCGCATGTAGCAGGGGGTCTGTGGTAGCTTGATATTTATCTATTCTGTAACCATTGTGCTGCTCAATGTGAGTATTGTGTTAAAGACATTGATAACTGGGTTGCGTATTAATGTGGAACACTTGTTTTATGATTTTATCCCGCCGTTCTCACGAGGGGGGGAGGGGTCCACGGCGCTGACCAGAACAGCGCCTTTCTTAGGTTTTATTTTTATTAATTTTTTTCAAAGTTCTTCGTCATTGTTCTCAATGGGGAAAACTGTAGCAATCTACATAAAATCTATTAATTAGTGCATTCACTTGATCTATGTGGAGCTCCAGTCAAGACTTCAGACAGAGAATTGAACTGACGAGATTGAGTTGAACGTGACTAAAAATAAATGAGCAGTTGTGAAATAATTCTGTTTCAAGTTTCGAATTTCCTTGTTTTATTTTTAGATACCGACTTCGCTTTTGTTATGTTAATAAAGATGTTATTTATAGACATCGAGTTGGTCATTTGCATAATTAATTAGCAGACCGTACAAACAACACTATAAAAGTAATCATTCTTCTATGTCTGAAATTGCTACAATTGTCGGAAAATCAAATAATTTCTGAAAAGGGCCTTCGTTTATGTATTCGAAAATACGTTGGAAGCTGCTGTGACCTAGTAGAAAAGTCTTAGTTTCGGAGACGGAGTGTTCCACATTCGAAAGCCAATTCCACTAAAGATCCATCGGTTATGTTGCCTTCTGCACGTTAAATCATACTATTGGGCCAAACGTCCTCCAACCGGTGTGGTGCAGAAGTGTCAGCTCATGTCTCGTTCTCCCCATTTGACTGTGTTCAAAATGACGACGTTAATATAACTAAACTTAAAAACATATTGCATTCATACAATTCATTACGAGGATTTCTGAAAGCAGAAAAAGTTCAAACATTAAAGTGAAAAGTGAGGGTTCGTCCGTGTCGCAAATTATGTAGAATTATTTTCCATCATAATCTGTCAGAAGCCAGCGTACTTAATATTGCCTATAACAAGACATGAATTCTTTTAACTTAGCATTTTGAACTGACAAATTCTTTGGTAGTCAAATCCAATAAATTTGGATTTTTACCGCGACAGATTTAATATAATAAAAATGGAAGGTGTATGAGAATAGATATTTTATTTCGATAGTGATCAATAAATATTGTCCTTGTAAATTTCATTTTTTGATCTCATCATTTAATATTGATGTCTACAATGTTTCGAATTTACTAGCCACTCTCACCGCCCTGTGGCGGGTTCGCGGCCAGCATCCATTTTTCTCAGCACTACCCCTGCCACCTCGCTGCTTCGAGGCTCTCAGTCTCTACTTTTTTCAGTTTTAAATACTGCATGAAGATCAGTGGAACAGACCATAAAACTATAGTAGATTTCATATTCTTTGTAGACAATAGATTCCTTGAAAATTATAAAATCTTTCAATAAACCTCATCTAGTTGTAATGTTTTATGTAAATTTTTCACGCATTTCGGAATAAAAGTCTTCAGATCCATAAATACAGAATGAAATCGCCCTAACTAAACAGTTTTCATCACCTACAATAGGTATTTTACAATATTTTTGACAAACCATTGTGATGCAACTGTTATCATCTATATATTTAAAATAATATGTTAAAACCGTCAGATTGTTCGTCAGCCCCAACTACCAGACCGATTTCGGCATTTTTTTCATCTGAAAGGTTATGACGTTTAGATATATCATAAAGGGTCGTCTGCCTCCCCCCTCAAATTTTCGAACTAAATCGAAAAACCTCTTTAACAATGTATATTCTCTACGGAGAAAAATCTTTCGACAGTTCGCTAGCAACATGCACCCGAAGGATTTCCACAATTTTTATTTCGTACGCCATTCTTTTATTAATAGTAATAAGACTATTAAGACTTACATTTTAAATATTTCAATTATTGTAAGCTGAAAGCAATAATTGCAATGAGGTCCAAGAAATGAATTTAAAAGCAGAAACAGTGAACAATTTAATTAGTATAACTGAATTTAAATTCTTTATACACAAAACGAAAATGTACAGAATGTTTTTGAATGTAATGAACTTTGAGTTAATCCCTTATATTTAACTGTTAAAAAAATGATAAGTAAAAAGATTCTTTAAAAATGTAAAAGATTTTAATAAGTAATAAAAAATTTGAAGTACATTAATTAAATTTCTCAGTTAAAAATAATTTAAGTATTAAAACTAATTAAAACTCATAATCTATATATTTAAAATAATTTGGTGAAAAATTCTTCAGCGAGTCCGCCAGCCTCAGCCACACGACCGATTTTGACAATTTTTGTTTCATATGGAAGCTTATGACGTTTAAATATGTCATCAAAGGTCGCTTGCTCCCACAACCCCTCAGTTTCGAACAAAATCGAAAAAAAACTCTTCCCCACTGTAGATTCTCTTTGGGAGAAAACGTTTGGACAGTTCGCCAGCAACAACCACCAGACTGATTTCGATAATTTTTTTAAATGACGGGTTTTGACGTCTAGATATGTCATCATGGGTCACCTGCCCACCCTCAATTTGAACGAAATATAAAAAAACACTTCTCCACCATACTTTCTGTATATGACCTTCAAGCAACCCATGACGACATATCTAGACGTCATAACCTTTCAATTAAAAAAAAAATGTTGAAAACCGTCGGGTGGTTGTTGCTGGTGAACTGTCCAAAGGTTTCACAGTTTTTTCCCTATAGAGAATGTACAGTGGGAAAGAGCTTTTTGCATTTCGTTCAAAAATGGAGAAGGTTAGGGCAGGCGTTCTTGAAAACATATCTAGACGTCATAACCTTTTATACGAAATAAAAAAAAATGTTGAAATCCGTCGGGTGGTTGTTGCTGTTGAACAGTCCAAAGGTTTTCCCCCATAGAGAATGTATAGTGGGAAAGAGTTTTTTCCATTTCTTTCGAAAATGGGGGAGCCGACACTTAATGACATATCTAGTCGTCATAAGCATTCATATGCAACAAAAATTGTCAAAGTCGATCGGGTGGTTGAGGATGGCGGACTCGGTGAAGAATTTTTTATCAAATTCTTTTAAATATATACATATAATAAGAATAGTTGGACTTAGGGAGTAAAGTTAAGGGTAATTATTTTTTATCGTAAGATTTATACATCATATTATCCCTTATTTATGAAAAAAAAACTATTTGTTGTATGTTTTCCTAATTTTCTAGACCGGCAATCGTTACTGTAGAGAAGTCTCATGCGGTTGCCAAAGACGCAATATAACAGTCTTTAAAAGTTTATTTCGCGTTCTGCGCATGTCGAATATTTTCATCGACTTTCCTGACGTTTATGGCGGTTGTCAAACAGTAAATCAAATGCAAATGCTGAGTTCAATTTGAAATCTGATTGAAGCTACTCGATTCTTCCGTTTTGAAAATGTTTAATGAACTTACCCACTTAAGCTCAATACGTATAAATTTTAAGGATTTATTATCTTCTGAATTTTTATTAATTCATGCCTGGTACAGAAGAAGATATCTTACAACACGTTTTTATCGACTGAGGTTTATCTTAGCGCTATCGATAGAAAAAGACGAAAATCTTTACTGACATAGATGTTCTTAATAATTGAACCAACAAAAGTTCTCGGGGTTTTACGGAGGTAATTTTTAAATATTTTGAAAATGAATTGACCAAAGTAAAATTTTATGGTAGTTTTAAAGCGTTAATGATACTTTTAAAGATAAAATTTACTTATTTTTGTGGAATTTTTTCAATTTTTATTTTTGAAAATTTGAAGAAAATAATTGACATTATAAATACAGTATAAAAATATGAAAAACAACAAGGTTTTCTATAAAAAATATTATATTTATTTGCTCAGGAATAAGACGTTATAGAAAAAAATACAATTAAATAAAAATTTAATTTGTGTTTTTTCCGATAGAAACACAAAACACTCTGAATAGAAGACACTACCCAACATCATCACTCCTGAATATCACCCCGTCCTCCTTCGTTACACATCTTCCTACAACCATTTAAGGGTGTGTGGGATAGAGGTTGCCCCATTTTCTTTACGATTTTTTATAAACTCGCGCTTGTTATTTTACTGCATAAATTATTTTGTATAATATTTATGTCTTAAAATTAAGTTTCAATTCTTTACTTTTCTGATTATGAATTTTTTTCATTTGTAGTGCAAGAAAATGATTCACAAATCTTAATTTTTGATGTAAAATAAGTCTTCAAGCTTTCGAACAAACTCAGTCTCCAAACGTCTGAGCGTTTTGCACATATTTTTCCGTTCCTCATATTGAGTTCAAAAGGAGATAATTCATGTTTATAATTATAATTTCTTAAACTACAATGTATAAAACATTTTTGAAATTTCAGAGAGTTGATTAAATGCGATAAAGATCCAATTATTCACTTTAAAAGCAAATTTTTAGGACTTTAAATCAAAGAGATCAAAATAGCTAATCGCTCAGAGGATAAAAGACGCAATTTCCTTAACAATTATTCTGGCTAACAAAAGGTACGCCAGTATTATTCCACCGTTGCATCTAAGGTTTATCGGCGTGTAGAGGGCAGCACCAATATTTGTGAATCGGTCTCATTTGGTTATGTTTGATATTATTAAATTACACTGAAGGACCAAAAGCCATAGAATACCTTCTATTAACGTGCGGAATTTCTCTTTCCCGGCAAAGTGAAGCAACTTGACGTGGCATTGACTTAAAAAGAAGTGGGAAGTACGAACGTCGGAACTCACATTTCACAGTGAAAATTTGGTGATGAGGGAACCGACCAGAAAGTTGATGAAGAAAAAAAAATGATTTCGGCTCACCCCTTTTTCACAGAAAGCTGATAATGATTTGTTACTTCAATTCCTGGATAGGCTTGCTACCGGAAAAATTTATGATTTTTTCAGAAAACCTTTATATTTTCCCGAATATGTTTGTTATTTTTACCAAACTATATGTAGGTATTCCGAACAGGAAACAAAAACATCGATGAAAGTAACAAATCATTATCAGCTTTCTGTAAAACGCGGTGAGTCAAAATCCTTTTTTTCTTCATCATTTGCAATTCAGTAGCCTCGAAATCAAATCTTCACTGTAAAATGTGCGTTGCGTTGATTGTATTTCCTACGACTTATTCAGTCAATGTCACGTCGAGTTGCTACACTTGCTGCAAATGGATTTCCCACAAGATGTTAGGAGGTGTCCTATGATTTTTGGCACTTCAGTGTAAATAAGTTTTTTCATAATTTTAAACAAGATCTTATATAATTTGCCAAAAATTAATATTTTAAATTTAATATATGTACAAAGTAAATAATCTATATACTTCATAGCATAGTAAAATAAAAATATTTAGCAACAAAAACTGATTTTTCAAAAGTGCACATGTATATTTAAAAAATGGCGTATCTGAATTGGTTTCGAGCCAAGTTTTTGAAATAAGGATATAACTTTTTTCGTAGGTATATGGAAATTTACAAATTCCGAAAACACAGATTATTGGCTTTTCTTTCTTTATTGCTTGAGAAAAATTGCACAGTCCTCTACGAATTTCCGAGGGCATACTTCAAGTGACCGTTGCCTTCTGCTTTTGATAATCTACCCCTACTTTCCAAGGCAGAGTCTATTGTTTAAGGCTAGTATATAGCTATATAGTTTCTTTCCGATTACTGAATATATTGAAATAAAGCTCCACCTATCTTTCCTTAGCGAGATAATTTTCTACAGACGGAGTTTTCAGGGTATACTTTACTAAACTTAGTGCCGATTTGCAGGCTTTTCTGTCTAGATTCTTTATCGAAACTCAATAATTACAAACCCATGTACTGACAACAAATTCTTGTTTCTTCCCTTCCAATAAGAAGAGTGGAACTTGCGCTGAAACTGCAACCTTTCAAGCGTTTGAACGGTTGCAGTATTAACTTCATCGTTGTCTATATGATTTGGCGCGTTGAAAACCTTTGACATATGGTAATCATTCGATATCCGTGTGAGAATACTTCCTGCCACTGATAACACAACGATGCTTCCGTGAGAAAATGCTAAGAACCCTAACTGTTCTTTGTAAACTTTGTTCTCTGTAACTTAACTGTTCTTTTGAAACAAGCAACTAATACTTTGATAATTTAAATTAAACAATAAATAACCGCTAAAAGTTAATCGTAATTTGAAATAAATACAAAAAACTAATGCGATCTAGGAAACTTATATACAATTTTCAGTTTAATACAAATTTAATATTTATTGAATCATTTATTTAACAGAACGAAAGAAAATGCTTCGGAAAAGTTTTAAAATCAAGTTCAAATTTATATCAGTAATATTATGCAGTTTAACTTATTCTTAAGGTATTTAATTTCACAAAAACAGTAGAATTGTCTTTCAGTATGTGATTCATACCCGTTCAGTAACAAACTGTGAGAAAATTTATATCATTTGTTAAAGATTATAAAAATGTCAGAGAATGACTGATTCATTTAGTCATTGCAGAGATTACTACTTCAAAGGTTAAATGAAACGATATGTCTGATTATTAAGTTCCAAAGTACTATTACCGCATTTTATCAATTAATCAAATTGTTATTTAGGACCATCCAAGTCGCTCTGAAAACTTCTACAAAGCCATTAATTTTACAGTCAGAATTAATTATTTAAAAAGCAATAAGCAATTAATTAAAAATCTGGACCAATTATATTTAAAGAAGAAAAACAAAATTAATGCAATTTTTGCAAAATCATAGTCAACATCACTCAGGGCCTGATTTAGACTTGATGAGGTCCTTAGTTATATAAACACCTATGTTTTCAACATTTCTCTTTCAAATTACACCAGACAGTCACAGAAATCTTGAGAATATACATGTCTTTCAACTATTTGAGAATGTATCGCCTTTGAATTTTAAGATATTTAAGAAAAATAATTAATGACGGGTTTGCAAAATCACAAATATTACACTAGATAATATATTTGAATTTCAATTTGAGGAATTTTTTTTCGTGATTTCCCAAAAATAAAATCGCTGATTACGTCTTGAAAAGTTATATTGCAAAACTTATCGTTTTCCATACACGTGATGCTATGCGTATAAAATTTTTCTTCAGCCGTACTTTTCTAAATGCATTCTTAAGAATTATTCAATAGCAATATTTTCAATATATTTATATTAATTTGTGTTTAAACGAAATATATTAAGAAACTAGTAAAATAACATCTAGTTGCTTATTTATGGATCAAATAATCTAACTCAAATTAAAATGAGAGGACATTTTTAAACCAAAAATTTCCTTTTAATCCGATAGTTTAACCCACAAACTTATACTTGAAACATGATATTAAATGCTTCATTGCATTGAACTTAGAAAAACAAGTTGCATTAAATTAATTTTTAGCAAACTCAAAGCAATCTGAAAAAAATAAGTAAAACAGGACTTAAATCAATAGTTTTGAAAACAAATTCTGATCAATTCTAAGAAATATTAAAAATTTTATTAAAATAGCTTAAAGATAATGTTAGGTGAATTTCTGTCCCAAAGTTGCTCAGATTGGACAAAATTTGGATTGGACTGGTAAAATCAAAGGGACTATTGTCAGGAACTTATAGAATGGCCCAGAAAGCAATTTTAACTGGTAGTACCTATAAATTGAACATGGGACAAATCAAAGCAAAAAGATACAACAAAAGGACATTAAAAACGCACAACTTTGGTTCAAAAAGAAAAAAAACTAAAGCTGCGTGTGTGCTTTTGTATCATATATGAGGAAACAAAGAAAGAAGAAATGATACAGTGCATAAAATGCCATCCTTGGGTTCACACATTTTGTGGTTGAATTTGATAAGCGAAAAATACTTTTGCTTTAATTTTGCTTAAAGGAATTGGTGGTTAAATTTGGGAATCCAATTTCTTTAAATGGACCGATAACGCAATTTTAATAAGCTATTTCCTTTTCTACTTTATAATGTATTTCTTCAAAAGTTAGTTACATTTTTTAAGAGAAATAAATTACAAAATGATTCTGCTGCTTTTTTATTAAAATTGTCATTCTATCACTGGACATTAAAAAAATTGTTTAGGTGGCTCGCATACGGCAACCTTTCACTACATTGATCAATTTAAAAATACCCTTTTGAAATCAATCATATCAAGACCAACAAACTGTTTTTCTTCTTTACCTACTCAACAAAATTGCCAATAAAAAGAAGTATTATCGAATGGCAATTCTGTGAAATGCGCTAATCATTCGATTTACTCACCAATTAAATTTGAATTTTGGTTAGTTTACACATTTTTACCACAGAAACTAAGATTTAAAGCCAGTGTAGGTGTCCATTCATAGCAAAAAGTCTCAGTTCTTTATGTAACGCATATTCTGCAAATTTTATAAGTAAAAATGTCCTCTATAGACATCTGTAGTTTTTTGCGAATTTCTTCATAAAATATATGATATTCCAGATATAACAGAGCAATTTTCGGTAAACAGCGATATTGATTGTGTGAGTAGAATTGTGAAGATTTACAATTTATTTTGGAAAATATTCACCGTGAAGGTATGTTGAAATGAAAAGCCCCTTTTTGGAACTCTATGGATAATGTATTATATAAAAATTGCAGAAAAAATCTCACAGAATTCAATTGTTATTTACCTTCGTAGCAACTAAATATCAATCACATACAAGTCTTCATACAGTCAAGGTAAGGAAAATCATTTCTTCAATTATACTTTGAACAAAACTTGTATTTTCTATTTTCTCTATTAAAGCTACTTATTTAATTTTCTCAATGTATAATGTCCCTGTATCTTTGAGATTATAGTTCTCAGTGTGCTGTAGAAAAAGTGTAATTCTTTAAAAATCTGATTATAATATTTGGAAGAATCCTATTTCCTCTTCTCTTTCATTTCTTTATATTTTTAAAATCGAATTCGTTTTGCAGTATAAATCTGATTTAATTTAATATTAAAAGTATTTTTAGCTTCCTAAAATGATAGACTGGAAGTTACTGTAATTAACATTTTTGATGCATTTAAGAATATCTATTATTTGCCACGTAAAATATCTACAATTTTTAGCACCTACATTTTAAGAGTTGTATTCACTTCTCTTTTACTGCATTTCAATCAATAAAAGAATTCAATGACTTTTTCAATCATATTTAGTGTAATTTAGAGCTTTACCTGGTGTATGAAAACAATTCAGCCAAATATTCATTTATTGAAATGAAAATCACTCTACTTACTGAAGAAAAGATTCTACGTTAGTCATCAAAGCAATAATTATACGAAAAATTTCCCAGCAAACCTAAATGCTAGTGAAAATGTATAGGTAAAGAAATATGAAAGTAAAAAGACCTGCGCTTCAGTAAGGTGCAATGCATGTACAGGAAAAAGTCCAAACGTTAAAATTTCGTATTTACCTCAATTTTGAAACAATGTTTATCACATATTTGTTGGCTAAGGAGGAGGAATAGATTCAGTTTAGATTATTTTACTGATAAGAAACATATTCTTGAAAAATACAGCATCTATATTTAAAATAGATACCGAAAAGCCAGTGCAAAGTTTGTTGATGTGTTGTTTTTGTAGACAGATAACCATCTCTTCATCCTTTTCTTTGTTTTTCAATTTCTAATTATTTGTATATATTCTCATTTTGAAAGAAATATGTAATTTAAATAATTTATTTGCAATATTAAATCAGATTTCTTCTTGGTACTGTGATGCATTTGGTGCTGCTAAATTGTTTTGATTAAAGAATTGGTATTATTTGATTTTGTGTGATTCGTTAAAAGTTCAGAATATCGATGATAGTTGAACACTGCTTGTCTTATACTTTTTAAGATATAAAAAAAGTTATATTACTTTCTACTGAAAGCTATTTTTATCCAAAAAATATAATTTTTCAACTTACAATATGGTATTTATATTAGAAGCATTTTCTGCTATTGAAATATTCATTGAGTTTTCTAAGATGAATTTTTTTTTTCAACATGAATGTTATATAAAATTATAACCGCTGAGGAAATCTATATTGTGATTTTATGCTGATTAATTCTAAATAATATAAACCTAAATAAATGTCAAATATTTTAGCAAAAATTAATGTTAATAATATTGCTTAGAGATACACATTTTATTTTAGCTCTAAGGCAGTGAAACCTTTGTTGATTAATGTTTTTATCAAGATTGAAAAAAGGAAGATTGTTAAGAATTTAATCCAATGAACTCAATTAATGGTAAATAATAAAACTGTTTGCAAACTAATAATAATTACTTAACAGTAGATGTATATGGAAATAGTTAAATGGTTTATTACAATTGAATTATACTAATTAACTGAGAACAAACTGAAATAATAAGCAAACATGTTATAATGGATTACTTTGAAAAGAGTTTGTTTGATAATCTCGCTGCAAAAAATTTAAAATTTTAAAAGCATTTTTAAATAAAATGGTGAAAAAAATAAAAAATCTTTTAACACATTCAAAACATTCTAATAGAAAGTTTGACAGAGCTAGTGACTGGTGAGTCAATCAGCGAAATTTTTTTTAAAAAAAGTCGGATCTCTCTGATTTGTAAGCAAATTTTAAAAGACGAAAAAAATCTTAAAAAATTGTTCTGAAATTTAAACGACATTTGCATAATTTCCAGAACGTGACTCTTGACTATTAATCAAATAGAATCACAAAATTAGATTACCGTGAAAATATTATCGCAAAAAAACTAACGGGGCTCCTAGGAAGTTACCTACTTCCCTTATTTGATAATAGGTGGTAATTAGTTACAATCTAATTTGAATCATGTTCACTTTCATAAAAGCAATTTACATTCATAACATCTAATAACAATAGAACTATAAAGTAATTATGCCGGTATAAAAAAAAAATATTCAACACGAAAAAAAGTATATTTCAACATTTAATGCATGAAAATACCGCAAAAAAAGTACGGGGCCCCTTGGAAGTTGTGTGCTTTCCTTATTTGATAATGGGTAGTAATTAGTTACAATTCAATTTGAATCATATTCACTT
>BGPR01012003.1:24352-40044 GCA_013235015.1 Araneus ventricosus
GTTTTAATGGTGCCAAAATGACTCAAATGTTTTAATGGTGCCAAAATCGCCATTGACTCGGCAAAACATTGAAACCACCAAAACAGACACCATCTTGAAATGAAATAAAAAAATAAAAAGATCTTCACACATACATGGTTTTTAACGACTTCAAGCAACATTCAAATCGAGAAAGCGTTGGATCGTGTCTGCGTACCAAACAAATTTACAGACAGATCAAATGTTGCACGGTTGAGTTGAAACGGAACCTTCCTTAGCTCCTCCAAAAATTCATGAAACCAACGGGAGTGGCCTACCCGAAACTTTCTCGCATACGACTAGTGATGTGGGGTGGTAAACACCCAGTGGGTATGTAAATATTCTTGGGGTATTTACCCAAGGCCTGGTTATTTTGAGAAAAAAAATTATGAATGGTGATTTACAATGAAACATATAAAATTTATGTATTACCAAAAACTTAATATTTTCCAAAAAAAAAAAAAATTGCATGTTCGCAATTTTTATGCGCGCTGGGGGTACCACAACTAATAACGTTTTTGAGTAAGAAGTTTTGTTATAGATATCACACAAGATTTAATCACACCTCTGGTTAATCAAAGTCGCCCATCTGGAGAAAGTCAAAACGAAGTTTCAATTTAGGGGGGTTGCCATAATTTCCGAATTGCGTTTGCCACTCTCTGCTAGTAATTCCTTTGTAGACCGCGCCAAGGCGAAAAGAAATCATACTGTAAACAACCGCTTGGCGGCAGTTTACCGTCGCCAATACACAATAGCAATTGCAATTTCAACCGAATATGCAATTTGAACGTCTTTTTTTAACCGATTGATACAAAAATTTAACACAAATCTACAATTAAGGTTAGAAGGTCACATACAAAATTTCATTTATCTAAGTAATTTTGTTAAGAAATTATTGCATTAAAAAGTATGCGAGTATACAGACCGACGGACAGTCAACCCTTTAACGGACCTGGTCGAAAATTTGATACAAAACTACATTCCTGATGATAAAAGTGTGTACCAAATTTTATCCACCTAGCTATTCTAGTTTGTGATAAATCGCTTTCACATTAACACGGACATTCAGACAGACGGACTTCCCGTGGACGGATCTTGTCCAAAGTTTGTTAGAAACCTACAAATTATGGGTAAAGATGACATACCAAATGTCATCCCGGTAGTTCTAATAGTTTTCGAGTTATCGTGTTCACAGACATACAGACACACAGACATAATCCCAAAATTGCGTTTTTCGGACTCAGGGAGGTCTTAAACGTGGAGATTCGTCAAAATCTCGAGTTCGAATTTTTTGACGATTACAATACATTCTCTTTGTATACTTCGTATACGAGAAAGTGAAAAGCAATGTTTACATTTCACCCACCTCACTGAAGACATCTGCTATCTTCTACTAATACGATTCCTCCCGTTTCTCAATAAAGGACAGAAAACCCACCTGCCTTGTTCTTTGCAAACTCCATTTTGTCATCAAGAAATAGAATAATCACATCTACGAACTAATGGCTCAAGCCGAAACAATATACAAGCGAGGGAAAAGAATAAGTCTGAAACTTAATAGTTTTCGAGTTATCGTGTTCACAGACACACAGACAGACATAATTCCAAAATTGTGATTTTCGGACTCAGGGAGGTCTAATACATGGAGATTCGTTAAAATCTCGAGCTCGAATTTTTTGACAGTTACAATACTTTCTCTTTGTATACTTCGTATACGAGAAAGTAAAAAGGATTAACTATATTTATTGTTAAAACATAATTTTACTGTTTTAATCGAAATCGATAATATAACCTAAGGAATAAAGGGATTAGAGAGACTTCCACGTAAATCCATGGGAAAATGCAGTGCTAGAATACTGGGAAAGGTTTTAGAAAGCAGAAGATTTTGCTTTCAATTAAAGCAGGATTTTCGGATTGAGACATTAAAATCTCTGCAGTAGATGCTAAACTCTACTAAATTGCGAATAATTTTACCGGTGGTTTGCAGTGAAGATTATGGAATATTTTCCGTTTATTTGCGTTTCGAAATGACATTTATGTTGCATTTAATTCATTTAGTACATGCGCTTTTAGCTTAACGAATCTAAGTTAGTGCACATATTAGGTAAAGAGTTTCATAAATAGTTGTATTAATATGTAGGGAAACTTAGAGGATTGTTATTTGAAAGTCTGTTTAATTTATCAGAACACCTAATGTTGGAATTGCTAAGTAATGAGTATACCTTATCAATAAACCTTATCATCTATAACCTGTTATCAGTATTCGTGATATTGAAATAAAATATTTGTATGGAATTTAAACAGGATGACAGGATCAAAAATTCAGATTAGTTTTGAAGATCAGTAATTCGCACACGAATAACAATAAAAGGATACCGATTGGCAGAACGGATGGATATATAGAATAGGACAGTGGGAAAAATGTTCAATGTGTTGTGCCCCTTTCAAGAACTCATCTGCCAGACGAGAATTCACATTCTCCATAGCAATAAGAACTATTTTTTGAGAGTATGTTACGTTACACAAAATAGGACAGTGGGAAAAATTTTCAATGTGTTGTCCCCCTTTCAAGAACTCATCTGTGAGACGAGAATTCACATTCTTCATAGCAATAAGAACTATTTCTTGAGAGTATGTTACGTTACACAAAATAGGACAGTGGGAAAAATGTTCAATGTGTTGTCCCCCTTTAAGGAACTCATCTGTCAGACGAGAATTTACATTCTTCATAGCAATGAGAACTATTTCTTGAGAGTATGTTACGTTACACAGAATAGAACAGTGGGAAAAATGTTCAATGTGTTGTCCCCCTTTCAAGAACTCATCTGTCAGACGAGAATTCACATTCTTCATAGCAATAAGAACTATTACTTGAGAGTATGTTGCGTTACACAGAATAGGACAATGGGAAAAATGTTCAATGTTCTGTCCCCTTTCAGGAACTCATCTGTCAGACGAGAAGTCACATTCTTCACAGCAATAAGAACTATTTCCTGATAGTACGATAGAACATAGCTACATGAGTTTGTTTTCCCGTCTCAGAGCTGTCATCTTGAATGGAGGACAACACATTGAATATTTTCACTTAACTTATTATCTTATCTAATGTAACATGTCGCTCTACAATTTGAGCAATTTAAAGCGGGAAATTCGTCATTGTTCCAAACTGGAATTTTTGGAGCACGGGAAGGAAAAACCTAAGAAATTTGGAGAAAATAGATTCGAGGTGCTGGAATTCAAAAGAACTCAAAATCCAAAACTCCATCTGCCGATTAAAATTTGGGACCTCGATGCGAGGCTAGCGGGGAAACAAAGGATATGCCTATATTGGCACCTCGCGTCGAGGCTAGAAATGAAGCTCGAACTCCCCCGTGTAGAGGAGGAGTGAAGGGTGAGAGGAATTCTGCGACTTTGAACCTTGTCTCAAAACAAACTTTGGGACAAGGGTATGGGTGAATGTTTTGTCTGATTTTTCTACTAAAATGGGCGGAATACAAACCACTTGTCGGGACAAATGACTTAGCCTTTCTTTCTCGTGAATTCCCAGCTTACGGGTAAATCATAAACTTAGCTATCAATAAATTTTGCTTCTACGTCGGGTTTCATTTCTATCTTTTTTGTGGAAGCGATATCTTTTCTCTCTTTTCTCGTTTGAGAATTATTGATCTTCAAAATTCCTCCTAAATTATGAATTACCCTGCACTATTAACAATTGCTCTGACTGATATTTGAGAACTCTAATTGAAACTGATCGATGCGTGAATTGTTTATCTTAAATGGTAGAATTTAAGGTTGAAATTCTGCCATTTGCAGTTAGGTGTAGTAAAGCAACAAAGTTTCCATTTGATTTTAAAAGGGGACTTCTGCAGACTTGGACGAAACCACTTTTTTTTCGTTTTTGATTTGATGAAGATACAGTAGAACCTCGGTAATCCGGACACGCGCTAATCCGGAACCCTCTGTAATCCGGACGGTCCATGGAGAATGATGCAAACCCGAATCCTGCGCTGATCCAACTCATGGATCAGAATGTTATTCAAAATATCAAGCTGGGATATCGCAAGTTGCTTCTTACGACGATTCTCAATGATCCTCTGCAGAATGAAAACTCGGAAAAAACACAGACAAATGTAAATTTAAAAGATGTCTTGTTCAGTCTTGCTAACTGTTGGACATCTGTGTCTACATTGCTGATCAACAAGTCGTGGAAAAATTTGCTTCCCAATTTTAATGATTCTGAAGTTGAAGAAAATGTGCAAACTGAAGAAATTCAGCTTGTACCACTCATTAACCAATTACAAAACACGAACCCGATGTCTAATACTGAAGTCCTCCAGTGGGCTGCTGAGGCTGACGACAGTTTGGCTCGAAATAAAATTTTAACAGACGACGAAATTATCAGGACGGTAACAGCAGAAGATGATGATGATGACGACGTCATCCCTGTAAACCCCATCAAAATTTCTCATTCTGAGGCTGGGGCGGCACTCAGCACGTCATTACAGTGGGCTGAAGAGCAAAATTTTGAAGCACACGAAATTATGCTCCTCAGACGTTTAAGAGACCGCGCATTTGAATTAAAAATTGGAACGACCGCGCAAAGAAAAATCACTGTCTTTTTTGGACACTGATTATGTTCATTCGCTTGCATATGTAGTAATTATGTATGTACATATCATGTTCATACTGTATCATGCTCATTCAATTTATCCATACAATGTTGGTTCATACAAATGCACCATAGTACCTACACATACAATTTTTGAAAAAAGTGTTTTAAGTTATTTTTTAAAAACCTCGCTAATCCGTACGTCCATGTGCCTGAATTCGTCCGGATTATCGGAGGTCCTACTGCAGTTGCATTGTTTGGTGTAAAACGTGAATTTTTGCCATTCGCAGTTATGTTGTAGTAAAGCATCAAACTTTCCGTTTGATGTTAGAAGGGGACTTCTGCTCAGAAGAAGATCTTTAATTGACCCTCAAGAGGATGAATATTCATTTACACCGCTATTTTTACTATTACTTTTTGTTTTTAAACCTGAAATTTACTTAAAAACAAATAAATTTTACATTTTATTTTGTTTTAGTTGAGTTTAAATTTATTCACAAATAAACAAATTTTGAATTTCTTTTGAGGTATATTGATATCTCCTGTTTTACAATTGTTTTTCCCTGATTTTTTTAAAATCTGAATTTCACTTTAAAATCATTAGCTTTTTAAATTTATTTTATTTGCAAATAAATGTACCTGAGTGAGTTTCACTGTTATTCCAGGTTTCATAATAATTTTCCCTGAATTTTTTGCTTTAAAACTGAATTTTACTTAAAAACGAATAACTTTGAAATTTATTTGGATTGTTTTAAGTTTAAGTGTACTTGCAAATAAATTAATTTTGAATTTTATTTGAGTTTCCATGATATTCCTGGCTTATAATTGCTTTTCCTTGAATATTTTTCTATTTTAAATCTGACGTTTATTTAAAAGCGAACAACTTTGAAATTCTATTTAATTTTGAGTCTGTAAATTTAAATTTATTCACAAATAAATAAATTTTGAATTTTAGTTAATTTTAATTGATATTCCTGACTTTATAATATTTTATTCCTTAAAATTCCGAAGCTTTTATACTGTTTGATGTTAAAAGGGGACTTTTGCAAATTTAAATTTGAATATTTCAAGAAATTAAAAATTGTAACATTTTTTGGTTGCCGTAAATAGGTTCATTTTCTACTGTGAAACACATTAGAGAGATTTTGGACCCTAATTTCGATGTTCTTTACAGCCCATTCGTTTTTTTCTCCTCCTTTAAAGTTTTAAAAATATCAGAAATACCCTTTTAATATAAATCGATTCCTGTACGATTTCGATTGCAATAAAATCCTATGTAGAAACAACACGAACGCTGTTTAGGGACCTCGCGGTTAACTGTGATCAGATAGCTGGCTAGGAAGACACCGAACCGGCACAGCATTTGCAACCTTCAAGGCCACACCAGAGGGAGGATGTCCATCTGTTCATCTATCCATGTCCATGTGAACACGATAACTCAAAAACGTAATTGGCAAGAGGGATGAAATTAACAATTCCGTTTTAATTAACATAATTGTAGATCTGTATCAAATTTTGAACTTAGTAGGTGGAAAGGTAGATACCCACAATCCTAACTCGATTTTCTACATTATATTTAAAACTCAAAACGCACCATATTGCGTTAGCATACGAGAAAGTCGAGGCCAGAATACTCCTACTGGTTCGTTCTATACTTCGTTCAAAAGAAAATAAGAAATATGAGTTTAACCCTCCGTTCGTCGCAATTATTTCCATTCTTTAATGGTCGTAATGGCCAAAATCCTAACTCGATTTTCTTCATTATATTAGAAAACTCAAAGCGCACCATATTGCGTTAGCATACGAGAAACTCGAGGCCAGAATACTCCTACTGGTTCGTTCTATACTTCGTTCAAAAGAAAATAAGAAATATGTGTTTAACCCTCCGTTCGTCGCAATTATTTCCATTCTTTAATGGTCGTAATGGCTAAATTCCTTATTCGATTTTCTTCATTATATTACAAAACTCAAATCGCACCATATTGCGTTATCATACGAGAAACTCGAGGCTAGAATAATCCTACTGGTTCTCTGCATAGTTCGTTCAAAAGAAAATAACAACTATGCGTTTAACCCTCCGTTTGTTGCAATTTTTTCCATTCTTTAATGGTCGTAATGTATCTTTTCTTTATTATGTGTCAGCCGGTTTTGATCATTTTTCCCTTATACCTGCTGCAATTAGGTGAGATGAGTATAATAATTTAATGAGGAGGTAAATAAGTATTCTGCAAGAAAAATCCAAAGTGTAATGCTTTATAAACAGCTAACAGAAGTAGATTGCGTGCGTATATATTAAATATACCGCGAAAGGGGACTTCGCTGATTTGCCCGAACGCCGCTCAGGCAGGCCATTTTTCCAACCAATCCGCTGATTTTTCCGCCCTTTTCCCTTTTTTCACTTTTCAATGTTTCTAGTAAATGGTTCTAGCAGTCCAGTTAATGTTGGATAGAAAAACAAGTGTAAACCAGTTTTTAGATCAGGTTGGATTAGGTAAAGTGGTTTTTAGGTCCTTTTTTCTCCTGAAATTAAAAAGTGTCGAAAATTAACAAAATCAATACGTGTAGGGGAAGGTGGTGTACCTTGGACATAAGTGTACCTTGAACCTATGCCGATTTTAGCGCCATCTGTATAGATGTATAGAAAATGTTATATGTATTTTGTACACTTGCCACCAGAGGTCCCAGTGTACCTGAACTTATTTGTCAAGGTGCTTATTTGAATGAATGAATCCTGAAAAAGGAAATTGACCCATCAAAAGAGAGAGTAATTTTTTTCCTGTTGAATTTTGTGTTAATAGTTCCTAAACATACATAAATTACTTTATAGTAAAAAGCCTAACTTATAAAGCACAGTTTTAGCTATAATAACATGTGTTAGAAATTATGTTAAGACTAACCTCAATTTAGTAGTCAGCCATTTTCCATGAAATGACCAAGTGGTGTACCTTGGACCATGCCCAAGTGGTGTACCTTGGTGCATGGCTGTGGTATTCTACCACTTACATTGTGAAAAAATGTGATATAATGTGGAAGTTACCACATCCCATGTTGACTGGAGGATCTGAAAGGCAGCTTTGGAAATTAACATTTGGAATTGACTTGTCTAATTACAATGTTGGTTAAGTCTACTGATAGGAATGAAACTGTTGCTGTAATAATTTTTATTGGGTCTAATCAAAGACCTCATTAAGTAAAAGTGCTCATTAACATTTTTCTGTAGCTAAAATACCAATAAATGTTTATGTTCAAACTATTCGGTTAGATTTTTTAAATCTAGAAATAGCTGGTCCAAGGTACACTACCCATGGTGTACCTTGGTCCTATTTGCACTTTTTTTAAAATTGTAAATAATGCACTGAAATACCTTTTTAAAAAATCTACAAAAAATATATGTTGTGTATAAAGGCCTAAAATATGAAAGAAAAATTGTTTTGTTACCTTTCTTTTAGTAATTATCCAATTAAAAATTAAAAAGTAAAAATGGAACCTAGGTACACCACGTTCCCCTAATTTTTTTGACTGCTTATTTGAAGTTACAAAATCAATTTCAATACAAAATTGCTTATTAAAAAGGTGCTTATTTTTGGACACAGTATGGCAGAAAAAAGAAACTGTTAAGTGTTTAAAATGAAAATAATATCCATTCCTACTTGGTGATTTTTGTATAATATCATTTTATAGATTCATAAATATTACTGAAACCGTATTAAAATACAGGGTTCCCACTCATATCCCCCCTTAACTTCTAAACGGTGATAGCTTAGGCCACAAAGTTGGTGTCTAGGTATAGTAAAAAGGCTATGCGCTACTCGATGAGACAACTTACAACGCCATCTATCGTAAAATTTTGGAATTAGCGGTCCTATCTCAAAAACAGTACAAGATGCGGGGAAAAAGTCAATTACAAAATTATAGAGAGTCTTCGATTCAGTACGAAAAGAAACCTTGAGTGCAATAATGCTAATAACAAAACTTGTACAATGCGCATTTGTTTGCTCGCATTTTCGGAAATTTTGACATCATATGACACGAATAAAAGGAGAAAATGTTATTTTTTGGGCAAAAAATTACCCATTATACTTTTTCTTGCGGAAATAACTCAAACAGCAGGTGTATGGACTTTCCGCCAACAGTGCAGGACGCATTACTGTTACTTGTGTTTCCGCACCAACTATATACTAAAACGCGTGCAAAGTGAAATTTAACAAGGACTCAAATCTGCATTGTAGATGACGGAGAGCACTTTGAACACCAAAAATAAAAGTATATTGTGATAACCAATTGTTTTCTCTCGTTTTAACCCGTTTAGAAACGTCACAGTTTCGGAAATCGAGAACAAACAAATGTGCACTTTAAACGTTCAATTATTCGTATTAATGTTTACAAGGTATTTTTGTACTAAATCGAAGACTCTCAACAATTTTGTAATGGACCTTCTTCCCTTATCTTGTACTGGTTTCGATATAGGGCCGCTAATTCCAAAATTTTCCGATAGATGGCGTTGTAAGTTGTCGCATCGAGTAGCGCATAGCCTTTTTACTATATCTTGGCACCATCTTTATGGCTTAAGCTGTCACCGTTTAGAAGTTAATTGGGGGTGTAACGGATATAAGTGGGTATATAGTAACGTAACTTGCTCACAAAATAGGTAAAATAATCCAGGCAATGATAGCATTAAGAGCTCCTCCTACAACAAAATTACTGTTATGTCCAAATATTGGAGCAAGGGAAAATGCTTCCAATTCCAGTACTCACATCGGCCAGCTTACATTAAAGTGCTAAACAAATACAAGCCGATGACGTAGCATTTATTGTTTTAATAACAAAAGGTAACATTAAAATACTACAACCTCCGCAATCTGGAGGAAAGAATTAAAGTAACAGAAAATGCTTGAACTGCCAGAGGAATTTGGGACTGAAATATTATAATCTTGACAGTAGAGGCTTAATTCAACTAAATCTTGAACAGTTTCACAGGCTGTTTGCATTGAAGATTATAAATGCGCTGCGTTTATCTGCGTTTCTGAACGTTGGTAATGTTGTATGTAATGTATTTAGCGCGAAGGAGCTTCATTTAATGCAACTAAATTATTGTACTTATTAGATGAAATGTTTCGTAAGCAGAGTTATTATTTTGCACAAAATATTAAAGAGAGTGTTATTTAAAAGGCAATTCTATTTATTACTATACTTCATAAGACGTTCAAGTAAAATCGGTAACGGCAGACGCAAGAAAACATAAAGGATTAAAAATAGTTACGGAATTTATTTCTTGTGGAAAAAACATTATCGACTTATGCATATATTAATAATCAGTACCGAAGTAAGCTTGACGAAGCTTCAGACATGAGATTATTTTTGTCTTCATTTTAACACAATTTTATTAAACTCAGCTTTATGAAACAAGGAGTGCTTCCATTTGAATAGTTGATTAGTACGAAGTATAAATTTTAGCTGTTCTTATAAGTTAATGTGAAATTTTTAAAATACTAGTTTCATTTTTTTGTGGCTTTAAACTTATACTATTCTAAAAATGGAATAAAATGCAAAATCAAAAATGAGTCCTGCAATTGTTATTAATTCGATTCATTCGACCCTTAAGCTTTAGTAAACCCCTGTAAGGAATTAGACTATAGTTGCTGTTGCCTGCGGTAGATGGCGCGGCACAAGGCTGTTCCGTAAAAGCCAGTTGGCGTTCGGTCGGGAGTGAGGCTGGTTGTTTTTTGAGAGTGAAACGTCGGATTTTTGTGTGGCCATGACTCGAAATGATGAGAATTGTGAAGTATAATTTCTTATCTTTTATGAAGTGTATTTGTGTGTTTGTCTATTTATGTCGTGCTAGTCCTGTGTGTCATTAATAAACTAAATTGAGAATCAATATTGCCTAATTTCTCGGCTGCATTTTTATATGACACTACACCCCTAATATTACTGATAAGAGCTCCTTTGCATTGGCGAATGGTTGGAGGAGGGGGACATGACAGTAGGTGTACGCAAAAATAAAAAAACTAATCAAGGGGGTACGCGAGGGTAAAAAGCTTGGTAACCACTAAACTAGATGGATGAAATTTGGTAAACGCTCTTTGCACCTAAAATCAAAAATATTAGGTGAAATCCAGCACGAAGAAGCCAGCTAGTTCATCAGCCTTCGTCCGTGTGAACAAGATAACTCATAACCGCAACGAGTTTAGTTGAGTTTAGTTGTATTAACGTCCGTTTTAGAAACTTCACGATAGTTATTTGGAACGAACACAATTTTGAAACGTGATCAGGAGACGGGGATGAAACTTACTGCAATGAGCTAAATGAATGAAATTTGGTTCATGGTTTTATCACCAAAATTGTGGACCTTCATAAAATTTTGAACCTTTCATCAGCAGGTTGGCTATAGTTTCAGGAGCATGGAATAGTGATCTGCCCATCGGTCTCTTTGTATGGATAAAAAAACGCTACAAGTTACAACATGGATGTATTTTAATATATGAAGTTAACCTTCCAGCGGGCGCGCCTGCTCAAATTTAGGACAAACGGGATTTTCCATGCCCTGTTCTCACATTCAGAGTCAAAACTGTCTGAAGGTCATTGCTATTCAATCATGTGACCCTTCTCTTAAGGATTAAATGGGTTTTTCCGAGTTTCAAGATGATTTCATACTGTTTTTGTTTCTGTCGTAAAAATTACGACGCGCGCCCGCTCGAGTAATTTCAAAAATTTTTTCTGTCTTAACGTTTCAGTTTGATAATTATATATCCAGTGCGCATTACAGCGATTTAATATTTCAATTTACATTGTCAAAAATATTTAATATGTAATAAACCTGCCAAATAATCCTCCAAGTCGAAGAATTTTCTTGACAAAACTCAGTCTTATGAAAACACCTCATTACTCGAGCCCAAAAAATCTGATCATCGCCATATGACATCACCAAGTCTTTAAATCTAAATTATACATCACAACCTGAAGAAGCAAGTGAACAGCAACAGAATTGAGAAAAAAAGTTGGTGGTTTGGATTTAAAAGAAATGAAACGATCATCAAAATCCATGAAATAAAGTAGGTGCAATATATAGTATGTACTTGTAATCGTCACTCTCTGGCAAAAGTTTAATGTTTCGAATGCAAGGACAATGATAAGAAACTAAGAAGAAAGTCTTTGCTGCGCAATCTTAGCTGGTACTATATTATTTTTTATTATATATTGCTTAATACCTTTTTTAGAAAATAATAATAGTATTAAATCTCATCGCTTTCTCCGATTGCAGTATAATTTTAGATTTTGCAAATATTATAAAAATTAATTTTCACTCTTGATGAAATGATTTGGATTTATGATGTACCCAACCCACGGCTGCCGGCCTACCCTAGAGGGTGTAAGACTGTTATAATGTGTCTCTTCTTACTATAATGAACAACTGCGAGGGTAAAAATTAAGAAACTTATTGTGTCGTAAAAAGTACAACACGCGCCCGTTCGTGTAAAAAATTTTAGCTCGCCCGCTAGAAGGTTAACAGTAAAATTGTAATATCTGAATCATGTTTCGGACCCAAGTGCCAAATGGAAATGGTTTCAAATGTACTTACTGACCCCAAGCAGAGCAACTGAGCTCCATTATATGTACTCATGCATTTTCGACCATATTGTCGCATTCTGGCTCCTGGCTCCTGGCTCTTACTCTCGCCAAAAATACAGTGACTGTCATTAGGAAAGAAGCTGAGGCAAGTTGGCGATGCAACGGTCCATGAAAATTCGCCAAGACTAAAAAGGCGCCAAGTGGTGATCGTATAACGGAAAAGTACCCAATACACAATATTGACAATAGTAAGTTCTACGATGTTCACCTCAATTTGAGAATTCGCACATTTACCCTAATTTGTTTTGGCGTTGATCTGAACCTTCTCTAGCTCGCCTAAGACCATCTGCTTCATTTCTAAGTGACTTCTTTAAATCATTTTATCCACTGTGTCATTATATTGTAAGAAATATCGTGAACTCTATATCGTAAAATCTATTTTTTGCAAGAAAAGTTGTTTCACACCAGAAGGAATATAGCAGCCGGCTCCACCTATGAAGTTGTGACTAACAGGAGGAGGCTACTGGTTTTGTTTTGGAAACCTCGGCAAAAGAGAAATTAACCTCTTTTTCGCTCCACGTACCTTAACGTTTTATACAGGGTGAGTCTAATTTTTTTTTTATAAAATAAGAAGGGTGATAATACACATTCAGACAAGCAATAATTATCTTGGAACATAGGGTCGCATTCCTCTCTAAAAGGCAGAAAAGAGTAAAGTCAGAATTTCAACATGAACTTGCAACAGTGTTGGGAAAGCGAATGAACGATACCAAAAGTTGCAAAATCTGATTTATTGATCAGAGAAGAACTGACAGCAAGTGCTCAAAGTGCCGGCCACGCGTGTCGTTGCACAGTGAACAGTTGACACAGAAGGAATGACTGCCGCACCCTCTCCAAGATTCCTGGTGTTGTGTTAATTTTGTCTGCGGCAATAGCGATTCTCGCTACGAGATCTTCTGCCGAGTCCACAGGCGTTACGTATGCTACAGATTTCATGTGCCCTAGAAGAAAAAGTCCAGCGGGTTGAGGTCCGGTGAGCAAGCAGGCCAATCCACAGGTCCGCCACGTCCAATCCATCGTGAGGGGTCGACCAGGCCATCTTGCTTAGGAGATATGCAACGTAGGCAGATACAAAGCGATGTCAGAGGCAATGACTTTTCATGCTCGACGCTTTTCGACTTTACTCTTTTCTGCCTCTCAGAGTGGAATGCGACCCTATGTTCCGTGGTAATTATTGTTCGTCTGGATCTGGGTGGGTGCTATCACTCCTCTTATTTTGTAAAAGCAATGTAGACTCATCCTGTATATAGAGATACTCGAATTCCCCCTCTATATTTCGAAATTGAGCATATAACCTACCTTATTGCGTACTCCCACTTGTTCATAAAATGCTCACGAACACAATTATCTAGCTATATGAGGAACATCTTGAAGAGTATCGTGGATTCGAATTTATTTTGTTTTTAATCCACTGATACATACATGCAGGATATTACCCGTAAAGAATAATTTAATCACTGTGTAAAGAAAATGTAAGAGCTACATTAATTAATTTGTTTGGCGATAGATGGAACCACAGTTCTGCTCTGTACGAATTACAAGCAGCGCCCTCTTTTTTCCTAGCAAAACCAGGCTGCCCGCTGAGAACAGGCAGCAGCAGCACCGCTGGCAGCCGAAATGTTTTAACCTCTCTAAATTCCTCCGTTGATAGATCAGTCTTGGCGCAGTTAAGCCGCCTGATCTCCCCGTTGTAAGTGACTGTATACTGACTAATTTTCCTTATGGCTCTCTAATCTCTAAATATTAATACCGTAATATTCTTAACCCATAACATCTATCCCTTATTAATCTGGCTTACCTAGTAAATATGACTTCATGTAAACTCTCAACACTCTCATAAACCTTTTGTGTATATAACTTTTACCCCTGTAAATTCTCCTTATAGTACTTTAATAAATGTTTTTGTATTTAACTTGAAATCTACTCATTTATTTTATGTAATATTTTGTTCTGAATTTAATGTAGTAAAAACCCTTAAATCCCCTAGACATAAATCCGAACTACTTACCCCTTATAGGTAACCCTTCCGTCGGCATTTTGTTCATTGAACAGAATCCCACATACATTAACTACTGAAAACCATAGAAACATATTGATTGTCATATATTAATCTTACATAGAATTTTAATAAACATCCTTTCCTTAACTATCATTAAATTATTTCTGAGTAATATTGGTCTTCTAAACAGCAATGAAACAGCATAAATTCCTCATATGGCTTCACCATTCGGGAGAAATTCATCTGAATATGTAGTGAAATTCCTCATTTATGTTTATAAGGCATCACTATTTCGCTGCCGAAAACTCCATGCTTTGTGATATTAGCCTACTAAAGATGTTCGTTAAATGACAATACCTCTCAAATAACTCCACATTCCACATCTGAATGAGACCGACTAATGCCAAGAATGCGAATCCCTCGCTGTTTGAAGTCCGAAGCCCTTTAAATCCCAACTTCAACTGACCACAAGCCATATTCATTGACCACGCGTCACTTCCGTTGAGCTCTGCGGCTGGACAATGCCGGATCCTCCTGCACTCTGATTGCACGCACTGTGCGCGTCTATCCGGGCGTTAAGGAACGATCCGGCTATCCAGCTCTTTGATATTACGATGTCAGTTCAACCATGAGTACAGTTGACCATCTCCTCTGGACGTCTAGTCCAAGAAGTGGATCCATTTGCATTTCATTGGAAGAGGCTCGCACCAATCCTGTTCGTTCCGCTCTCTACGCAACAACAATAGAGCCATCATTTTGCCTCTACTGGGAAGTCTTACATAATACTGAATAGGAATCGGAACGCTGATAATGAGTTGTTGAGAAAAGGGTAATTGTATTTAGTGTTCACAAGTATTTTCGTGCGTAAATGAAGCCTTCTCCTTAAATGATTGATTTGTGGCCATTGATTTCTCTGTGCAAGATTTATCCGTGATAGTTGCCATAAATACATTAAAATATTAATAACAAATGTATGTACAAGGCTGTTATATTTATTTATTACCCACGCCGACCCAATTGTCAATAGGGTATGAAGCGTTTTAACGGTCGGCGGGGAAGAGTACAAAGAGAAAGTGATACATTGTACAAACATTCAACAAAAACAATCGGTATAAACATAACAAATACGAATAAAACACATAAGTGCAAAAATTGAACAAAAACAATCAGTATAAATATAACAAATACAATAAAACACGTAACTACAAAAATTCACTAACGCAATCAGTATAAACATAAAAAAATACTATAAAGCACGTAAGTACAAAAATTCAACAAAAACAATCAGTATAAACATAAAAAACACAATAAAACACATAAGACAAAAATTCAACAAAAACAATCAGTATAAACATAAAAAATACTATAAAACACATAAGTTCAAAAATTCAACAAAAGCAATCAGTATAAACATAACAAATACAATGAAACACATAA
>BGPR01012004.1:0-46484 GCA_013235015.1 Araneus ventricosus
AAGTGAATATGATTCAAATTGAATTGTAACTAATTACTACCCATTATCAAATAAGGAAAGCACACAACTTCCAAGGGGCCCCGTACTTTTTTTGCGGTATTTTCATGCATTAAATGTTGAAATATACTTTTTTTCGTGTTGAATATTTTTTTTTTATACCGGCATAATTACTTTATAGTTCTATTGTTATTAGATGTTATGAATGTAAATTGCTTTTATGAAAGTGAACATGATTCAAATTAGATTGTAACTAATTACCACCTATTATCAAATAAGGGAAGTAGGTAACTTCCTAGGAGCCCCGTTAGTTTTTTTGCGATAATATTTTCACGGTAATCTAATTTTGTGATTCTATTTGATTAATAGTCAAGAGTCACGTTCTGGAAATTATGCAAATGTCGTTTAAATTTCAGAACAATTTTTTAAGATTTTTTTCGTCTTTTAAAATTTGCTTACAAATCAGAGAGATCCGACTTTTTTTAAAAAAAATTTCGCTGATTGACTCACCAGTCACTAGCTCTGTCAAACTTTCTATTAGAATGTTTTGAATGTGTTAAAAGATTTTTTATTTTTTTCACCATTTTATTTAAAAATGCTTTTAAAATTTTAAATTTTTTGCAGCGAGATTATCAAACAAACTCTTTTCAAAGTAATCCATTATAACATGTTTGCTTATTATTTCAGTTTGTTCTCAGTTAATTAGTATAATTCAATTGTAATAAACCATTTAACTATTTCCATATACATCTACTGTTAAGTAATTATTATTAGTTTGCAAACAGTTTTATTATTTACCATTAATTGAGTTCATTGGATTAAATTCTTAACAATCTTCCTTTTTTCAATCTTGATAAAAACATTAATCAACAAAGGTTTCACTGCCTTAGAGCTAAAATAAAATGTGTATCTCTAAGCAATATTATTAACATTAATTTTTGCTAAAATATTTGACATTTATTTAGGTTTATATTATTTAGAATTAATCAGCATAAAATCACAATATAGATTTCCTCAGCGGTTATAATTTTATATAACATTCATGTTGAAAAAAAAAATTCATCTTAGAAAACTCAATGAATATTTCAATAGCAGAAAATGCTTCTAATATAAATACCATATTGTAAGTTGAAAAATTATATTTTTTGGATAAAAATAGCTTTCAGTAGAAAGTAATATAACTTTTTTTATATCTTAAAAAGTATAAGACAAGCAGTGTTCAACTATCATCGATATTCTGAACTTTTAACGAATCACACAAAATCAAATAATACCAATTCTTTAATCAAAACAATTTAGCAGCACCAAATGCATCACAGTACCAAGAAGAAATCTGATTTAATATTGCAAATAAATTATTTAAATTACATATTTCTTTCAAAATGAGAATATATACAAATAATTAGAAATTGAAAAACAAAGAAAAGGATGAAGAGATGGTTATCTGTCTACAAAAACAACACATCAACAAACTTTGCACTGGCTTTTCGGTATCTATTTTAAATATAGATGCTGTATTTTTCAAGAATATGTTTCTTATCAGTAAAATAATCTAAACTGAATCTATTCCTCCTCCTTAGCCAACAAATATGTGATAAACATTGTTTCAAAATTGAGGTAAATACGAAATTTTAACGTTTGGACTTTTTCCTGTACATGCATTGCACCTTACTGAAGCGCAGGTCTTTTTACTTTCATATTTCTTTACCTATACATTTTCACTAGCATTTAGGTTTGCTGGGAAATTTTTCGTATAATTATTGCTTTGATGACTAACGTAGAATCTTTTCTTCAGTAAGTAGAGTGATTTTCATTTCAATAAATGAATATTTGGCTGAATTGTTTTCATACACCAGGTAAAGCTCTAAATTACACTAAATATGATTGAAAAAGTCATTGAATTCTTTTATTGATTGAAATGCAGTAAAAGAGAAGTGAATACAACTCTTAAAATGTAGGTGCTAAAAATTGTAGATATTTTACGTGGCAAATAATAGATATTCTTAAATGCATCAAAAATGTTAATTACAGTAACTTCCAGTCTATCATTTTAGGAAGCTAAAAATACTTTTAATATTAAATTAAATCAGATTTATACTGCAAAACGAATTCGATTTTAAAAATATAAAGAAATGAAAGAGAAGAGGAAATAGGATTCTTCCAAATATTATAATCAGATTTTTAAAGAATTACACTTTTTCTACAGCACACTGAGAACTATAATCTCAAAGATACAGGGACATTATACATTGAGAAAATTAAATAAGTAGCTTTAATAGAGAAAATAGAAAATACAAGTTTTGTTCAAAGTATAATTGAAGAAATGATTTTCCTTACCTTGACTGTATGAAGACTTGTATGTGATTGATATTTAGTTGCTACGAAGGTAAATAACAATTGAATTCTGTGAGATTTTTTCTGCAATTTTTATATAATACATTATCCATAGAGTTCCAAAAAGGGGCTTTTCATTTCAACATACCTTCACGGTGAATATTTTCCAAAATAAATTGTAAATCTTCACAATTCTACTCACACAATCAATATCGCTGTTTACCGAAAATTGCTCTGTTATATCTGGAATATCATATATTTTATGAAGAAATTCGCAAAAAACTACAGATGTCTATAGAGGACATTTTTACTTATAAAATTTGCAGAATATGCGTTACATAAAGAACTGAGACTTTTTGCTATGAATGGACACCTACACTGGCTTTAAATCTTAGTTTCTGTGGTAAAAATGTGTAAACTAACCAAAATTCAAATTTAATTGGTGAGTAAATCGAATGATTAGCGCATTTCACAGAATTGCCATTCGATAATACTTCTTTTTATTGGCAATTTTGTTGAGTAGGTAAAGAAGAAAAACAGTTTGTTGGTCTTGATATGATTGATTTCAAAAGGGTATTTTTAAATTGATCAATGTAGTGAAAGGTTGCCGTATGCGAGCCACCTAAACAATTTTTTTAATGTCCAGTGATAGAATGACAATTTTAATAAAAAAGCAGCAGAATCATTTTGTAATTTATTTCTCTTAAAAAATGTAACTAACTTTTGAAGAAATACATTATAAAGTAGAAAAGGAAATAGCTTATTAAAATTGCGTTATCGGTCCATTTAAAGAAATTGGATTCCCAAATTTAACCACCAATTCCTTTAAGCAAAATTAAAGCAAAAGTATTTTTCGCTTATCAAATTCAACCACAAAATGTGTGAACCCAAGGATGGCATTTTATGCACTGTATCATTTCTTCTTTCTTTGTTTCCTCATATATGATACAAAAGCACACACGCAGCTTTAGTTTTTTTTCTTTTTGAACCAAAGTTGTGCTTTTTTAATGTCCTTTTGTTGTATCTTTTTGCTTTGATTTGTCCCATGTCCAATTTATAGGTACTACCAGTTAAAATTGCTTTCTGGGCCATTCTATAAGTTCGTGACAATAGTCCCTTTGATTTTACCAGTCCAATCCAAATTGTGTCCAATCTGAGCAACTTTGGGACAGAAATTCACCTAACATTATCTTTAAGCTATTTTAATAAAATTTTTAATATTTCTTAGAATTGATCAGAATTTGTTTTCAAAACTATTGATTTAAGTCCTGTTTTACTTATTTTTTTCAGATTGCTTTGAGTTTGCTAAAAATTAATTTAATGCAACTTGTTTTTCTAAGTTCAATGCAATGAAGCATTTAATATCATGTTTCAAGTATAAGTTTGTGGGTTAAACTATCGGATTAAAAGGAAATTTTTGGTTCAAAAATGTCCTCTCATTTTAATTTTAGTTAGATTATTTGATCCATAAATAAGCAACTAGATGTTATTTTACTAGTTTCTTAATATATTTCGTTTAAACACAAATTAATATAAATATATTGAAAATATTGCTATTGAATAATTCTTAAGATTGCATTTAGAAAAGTACGGCTGAAGAAAAATTTTATACGCATAGCATCACGTGTATGGAAAACGATAAGTTTTGCAATATAACTTTTCAAGACGTAATCAGCGATTTTATTTTTGGGAAATCACGAAAAAAAATTCCTCAAATTGAAATTCAAATATATTATCTAGTGTAATATTTGTGATTTTGCAAACCCGTCATTAATTATTTTTCTTAAATATCTTAAAATTCAAAGGCGATACATTCTCAAATAGTTGAAAGACATGTATATTCTCAAGATTTCTGTGACTGTCTGGTGTAATTTGAAAGAGAAATGTTGAAAACATAGGTGTTTATATAACTAAGGACCTCATCAAGTCTAAATCAGGCCCTGAGTGATGTTGACTATGATTTTGCAAAAATTGCATTAATTTTGTTTTTCTTCTTTAAATATAATTGGTCCAGATTTTTAATTAATTGCTTATTGCTTTTTAAATAATTAATTCTGACTGTAAAATTAATGGCTTTGTAGAAGTTTTCAGAGCGACTTGGATGGTCCTAAATAACAATTTGATTAATTGATAAAATGCGGTAATAGTACTTTGGAACTTAATAATCAGACATATCGTTTCATTTAACCTTTGAAGTAGTAATCTCTGCAATGACTAAATGAATCAGTCATTCTCTGACATTTTTATAATCTTTAACAAATGATATAAATTTTCTCACAGTTTGTTACTGAACGGGTATGAATCACATACTGAAAGACAATTCTACTGTTTTTGTGAAATTAAATACCTTAAGAATAAGTTAAACTGCATAATATTACTGATATAAATTTGAACTTGATTTTAAAACTTTTCCGAAGCATTTTCTTTCGTTCTGTTAAATAAATGATTCAATAAATATTAAATTTGTATTAAACTGAAAATTGTATATAAGTTTCCTAGATCGCATTAGTTTTTTGTATTTATTTCAAATTACGATTAACTTTTAGCGGTTATTTATTGTTTAATTTAAATTATCAAAGTATTAGTTGCTTGTTTCAAAAGAACAGTTAAGTTACAGAGAACAAAGTTTACAAAGAACAGTTAGGGTTCTTAGCATTTTCTCACGGAAGCATCGTTGTGTTATCAGTGGCAGGAAGTATTCTCACACGGATATCGAATGATTACCATATGTCAAAGGTTTTCAACGCGCCAAATCATATAGACAACGATGAAGTTAATACTGCAACCGTTCAAACGCTTGAAAGGTTGCAGTTTCAGCGCAAGTTCCACTCTTCTTATTGGAAGGGAAGAAACAAGAATTTGTTGTCAGTACATGGGTTTGTAATTATTGAGTTTCGATAAAGAATCTAGACAGAAAAGCCTGCAAATCGGCACTAAGTTTAGTAAAGTATACCCTGAAAACTCCGTCTGTCGAAAATTATCTCGCTAAGGAAAGATAGGTGGAGCTTTATTTCAATATATTCAGTAATCGGAAAGAAACTATATAGCTATATACTAGCCTTAAACAATAGACTCTGCCTTGGAAAGTAGGGGTAGATTATCAAAAGCAGAAGGCAACGGTCACTTGAAGTATGCCCTCGGAAATTCGTAGAGGACTGTGCAATTTTTCTCAAGCAATAAAGAAAGAAAAGCCAATAATCTGTGTTTTCGGAATTTGTAAATTTCCATATACCTACGAAAAAAGTTATATCCTTATTTCAAAAACTTGGCTCGAAACCAATTCAGATACGCCATTTTTTAAATATACATGTGCACTTTTGAAAAATCAGTTTTTGTTGCTAAATATTTTTATTTTACTATGCTATGAAGTATATAGATTATTTACTTTGTACATATATTAAATTTAAAATATTAATTTTTGGTAAATTATATAAGATCCTGTTTAAAATTATGAAAAAAATTTTACACTGAAGTGCCAAAAATCATAGGAAAACTCCTAACATCTTGTGGGAAATCCATTTGCAGCAAGTGTAGCAACTTGACGTGACATTGACTGAATAAGTCGTAGGAAGTACAATCAACGCAACGCACATTTTACAGTGAAGATTTGATTTCGAGGCTACTGAATTGCAAATGATGAAGAAAAAAAGGATTTTGACTCACCGCGTTTTACAGAAAGCTGATAATGATTTG
Organism: Araneus ventricosus; assembly: GCA_013235015.1. Lineage (NCBI taxonomy): Eukaryota > Metazoa > Arthropoda > Arachnida > Araneae > Araneidae > Araneus > Araneus ventricosus. The sequence goes on from BGPR01012004.1 coordinate 6,025, forward strand.
TTACTTTCATCGATGTTTTTGTTTCCTGTTCGGAATACCTACATATAGTTTGGTAAAAATAACAAACATATTCGGGAAAATATAAAGGTTTTCTGAAAAAATCATAAATTTTTCCGGTAGCAAGCCTATCCAGGAATTGAAGTAACAAATCATTATCAGCTTTCTGTGAAAAAGGGGTGAGCCGAAATCATTTTTTTTTCTTCATCAACTTTCTGGTCGGTTCCCTCATCACCAAATTTTCACTGTGAAATGTGAGTTCCGACGTTCGTACTTCCCACTTCTTTTTAAGTCAATGCCACGTCAAGTTGCTTCACTTCGCCGGGAAAGAGAAATTCCGCACGATAATAGAAGGTATTCTATGGCTTTTGGTCCTTCAGTGTAATTTAATAATATCAAACATAACCAAATGAGACCGATTCACAAATATTGGTGCTGCCCTCTACACGCCGATAAACCTTAGATGCAACGGTGGAATAATACTGGCGTACCTTTTGTTAGCCAGAATAATTGTTAAGGAAATTGCGTCTTTTATCCTCTGAGCGATTAGCTATTTTGATCTCTTTGATTTAAAGTCCTAAAAATTTGCTTTTAAAGTGAATAATTGGATCTTTATCGCATTTAATCAACTCTCTGAAATTTCAAAAATGTTTTATACATTGTAGTTTAAGAAATTATAATTATAAACATGAATTATCTCCTTTTGAACTCAATATGAGGAACGGAAAAATATGTGCAAGACGCTCAGACTGCTTTTGTTTTTCGCACTGAGTTTGTTCGAAAGCTTGAAGATTTATTTTGCATCAAAAATTAAGATTTGAGAATCATTGTCTTGCACTAGAAATGAAAAAAATTCATAATCAGAAAAGTAAAGAATTGAAACTTAATTTTAAGACATAAATATTATACAAAATAATTTATGCAGTAAAATAACAAGCGCGAGTTTATAAAAAATCGTAAAGAAAATGGGGCAGCCTCTATCCCACACACCCTTAAATGGTTGTAGGAAGATGTGTAACGAAGGAGGACGGGGTGATATTCAGGAGTGATGATGTTGGGTAGTGTCTTCTATTCAGAGTGTTTTGTGTTTCTATCGGAAAAAACACAAATTAAATTTTTATTTAATTGTATTTTTTTCTATAACGTCTTATTCCTGAGCAAATAAATATAATATTTTTTATAGAAAACCTTGTTGTTTTTCATATTTTTATACTGTATTTATAATGTCAATTATTTTCTTCAAATTTTCAAAAATAAAAATTGAAAAAATTCCACAAAAATAAGTAAATTTTATCTTTAAAAGTATCATTAACGCTTTAAAACTACCATAAAATTTTACTTTGGTCAATTCATTTTCAAAATATTTAAAAATTACCTCCGTAAAACCCCGAGAACTTTTGTTGGTTCAATTATTAAGAACATCTATGTCAGTAAAGATTTTCGTCTTTTTCTATCGATAGCGCTAAGATAAACCTCAGTCGATAAAAACGTGTTGTAAGATATCTTCTTCTGTACCAGGCATGAATTAATAAAAATTCAGAAGATAATAAATCCTTAAAATTTATACGTATTGAGCTTAAGTGGGTAAGTTCATTAAACATTTTCAAAACGGAAGAATCGAGTAGCTTCAATCAGATTTCAAATTGAACTCAGCATTTGCATTTGATTTACTGTTTGACAACCGCCATAAACGTCAGGAAAGTCGATGAAAATATTCGACATGCGCAGAACGCGAAATAAACTTTTAAAGACTGTTATATTGCGTCTTTGGCAACCGCATGAGACTTCTCTACAGTAACGATTGCCGGTCTAGAAAATTAGGAAAACATACAACAAATAGTTTTTTTTTCATAAATAAGGGATAATATGATGTATAAATCTTACGATAAAAAATAATTACCCTTAACTTTACTCCCTAAGTCCAACTATTCTTATTATATGTATATATTTAAAAGAATTTGATAAAAAATTCTTCACCGAGTCCGCCATCCTCAACCACCCGATCGACTTTGACAATTTTTGTTGCATATGAATGCTTATGACGACTAGATATGTCATTAAGTGTCGGCTCCCCCATTTTCGAAAGAAATGGAAAAAACTCTTTCCCACTATACATTCTCTATGGGGGAAAACCTTTGGACTGTTCAACAGCAACAACCACCCGACGGATTTCAACATTTTTTTTTATTTCGTATAAAAGGTTATGACGTCTAGATATGTTTTCAAGAACGCCTGCCCTAACCTTCTCCATTTTTGAACGAAATGCAAAAAGCTCTTTCCCACTGTACATTCTCTATAGGGAAAAAACTGTGAAACCTTTGGACAGTTCACCAGCAACAACCACCCGACGGTTTTCAACATTTTTTTTTTAATTGAAAGGTTATGACGTCTAGATATGTCGTCATGGGTTGCTTGAAGGTCATATACAGAAAGTATGGTGGAGAAGTGTTTTTTTATATTTCGTTCAAATTGAGGGTGGGCAGGTGACCCATGATGACATATCTAGACGTCAAAACCCGTCATTTAAAAAAATTATCGAAATCAGTCTGGTGGTTGTTGCTGGCGAACTGTCCAAACGTTTTCTCCCAAAGAGAATCTACAGTGGGGAAGAGTTTTTTTTCGATTTTGTTCGAAACTGAGGGGTTGTGGGAGCAAGCGACCTTTGATGACATATTTAAACGTCATAAGCTTCCATATGAAACAAAAATTGTCAAAATCGGTCGTGTGGCTGAGGCTGGCGGACTCGCTGAAGAATTTTTCACCAAATTATTTTAAATATATAGATTATGAGTTTTAATTAGTTTTAATACTTAAATTATTTTTAACTGAGAAATTTAATTAATGTACTTCAAATTTTTTATTACTTATTAAAATCTTTTACATTTTTAAAGAATCTTTTTACTTATCATTTTTTTAACAGTTAAATATAAGGGATTAACTCAAAGTTCATTACATTCAAAAACATTCTGTACATTTTCGTTTTGTGTATAAAGAATTTAAATTCAGTTATACTAATTAAATTGTTCACTGTTTCTGCTTTTAAATTCATTTCTTGGACCTCATTGCAATTATTGCTTTCAGCTTACAATAATTGAAATATTTAAAATGTAAGTCTTAATAGTCTTATTACTATTAATAAAAGAATGGCGTACGAAATAAAAATTGTGGAAATCCTTCGGGTGCATGTTGCTAGCGAACTGTCGAAAGATTTTTCTCCGTAGAGAATATACATTGTTAAAGAGGTTTTTCGATTTAGTTCGAAAATTTGAGGGGGGAGGCAGACGACCCTTTATGATATATCTAAACGTCATAACCTTTCAGATGAAAAAAATGCCGAAATCGGTCTGGTAGTTGGGGCTGACGAACAATCTGACGGTTTTAACATATTATTTTAAATATATAGATGATAACAGTTGCATCACAATGGTTTGTCAAAAATATTGTAAAATACCTATTGTAGGTGATGAAAACTGTTTAGTTAGGGCGATTTCATTCTGTATTTATGGATCTGAAGACTTTTATTCCGAAATGCGTGAAAAATTTACATAAAACATTACAACTAGATGAGGTTTATTGAAAGATTTTATAATTTTCAAGGAATCTATTGTCTACAAAGAATATGAAATCTACTATAGTTTTATGGTCTGTTCCACTGATCTTCATGCAGTATTTAAAACTGAAAAAAGTAGAGACTGAGAGCCTCGAAGCAGCGAGGTGGCAGGGGTAGTGCTGAGAAAAATGGATGCTGGCCGCGAACCCGCCACAGGGCGGTGAGAGTGGCTAGTAAATTCGAAACATTGTAGACATCAATATTAAATGATGAGATCAAAAAATGAAATTTACAAGGACAATATTTATTGATCACTATCGAAATAAAATATCTATTCTCATACACCTTCCATTTTTATTATATTAAATCTGTCGCGGTAAAAATCCAAATTTATTGGATTTGACTACCAAAGAATTTGTCAGTTCAAAATGCTAAGTTAAAAGAATTCATGTCTTGTTATAGGCAATATTAAGTACGCTGGCTTCTGACAGATTATGATGGAAAATAATTCTACATAATTTGCGACACGGACGAACCCTCACTTTTCACTTTAATGTTTGAACTTTTTCTGCTTTCAGAAATCCTCGTAATGAATTGTATGAATGCAATATGTTTTTAAGTTTAGTTATATTAACGTCGTCATTTTGAACACAGTCAAATGGGGAGAACGAGACATGAGCTGACACTTCTGCACCACACCGGTTGGAGGACGTTTGGCCCAATAGTATGATTTAACGTGCAGAAGGCAACATAACCGATGGATCTTTAGTGGAATTGGCTTTCGAATGTGGAACACTCCGTCTCCGAAACTAAGACTTTTCTACTAGGTCACAGCAGCTTCCAACGTATTTTCGAATACATAAACGAAGGCCCTTTTCAGAAATTATTTGATTTTCCGACAATTGTAGCAATTTCAGACATAGAAGAATGATTACTTTTATAGTGTTGTTTGTACGGTCTGCTAATTAATTATGCAAATGACCAACTCGATGTCTATAAATAACATCTTTATTAACATAACAAAAGCGAAGTCGGTATCTAAAAATAAAACAAGGAAATTCGAAACTTGAAACAGAATTATTTCACAACTGCTCATTTATTTTTAGTCACGTTCAACTCAATCTCGTCAGTTCAATTCTCTGTCTGAAGTCTTGACTGGAGCTCCACATAGATCAAGTGAATGCACTAATTAATAGATTTTATGTAGATTGCTACAGTTTTCCCCATTGAGAACAATGACGAAGAACTTTGAAAAAAATTAATAAAAATAAAACCTAAGAAAGGCGCTGTTCTGGTCAGCGCCGTGGACCCCTCCCCCCCTCGTGAGAACGGCGGGATAAAATCATAAAACAAGTGTTCCACATTAATACGCAACCCAGTTATCAATGTCTTTAACACAATACTCACATTGAGCAGCACAATGGTTACAGAATAGATAAATATCAAGCTACCACAGACCCCCTGCTACATGCGATAAACTTGTGATTTATCCATTCTGCAACCACTACACCACACTCTGCAAATATTATATATCTATTTAAACACGTCAAATATAACGATAAATTTATCGAATGAAGAGGCAATTTGCACCCGTCATACCATGACGGGTGATTTTCTACTATTGTATTAAAGATTTTGATAACCAAACTACATCTTAATACGAAACACTTGTTTTATTATTTTATCGCGATGTTTTCACGAAAAATCTACGGCGCGAACCAGGACTGCGTCTTTCTCATGTTATATTTAGATTAGATTTCGGTGGCGCCGTCTGTTGACAGTATATAAAACTACATTTCGCGTATGCGTAGTAAAACATTATTTACTACAAATGCTCATATTTCCCGTAATATTCAAAGTTTTGAATTCAAATTTTAATACAATGTTTCTTTTACGTATTGTCAAGTATTCTGTAAGTTTCGTACAATTCGAAAGAAAACTCTGTATGTTATTATCAAAATACATGCGGAGTTTGAAGTTTTCAAATTAATACCGATTTTTAATTATATTCTGATAAATATTTTATTGTCTCACTTTGGGTCCTAGTAATACTCCTCAAGCTCTTTAAAATTACATCATATCAACCTCCTAGCAAAACCCGTTTCCACATTACACTTATTTATAACCTTACATAAAGCTAATTCATAACAATCACGCGCATGCGCCTACGTTGGTACAATGACGTCCCAGGCAAAACAAATACTATGCGACAAACTCTTCCAGATATGGTCTATCCGTTGTGGGGTCAACTATTTTTTTCCCATCATTAGTCTCGTAGTTAATAGCGATTCAAATCTGACGATATTTTGTCACACAAGAAAGTTCGACCGACTGTCACTGCAACGAGCGGCTTGACGTTTTCACTTCAAAACTAAAAAACTATCCGATTCCGGATAAGTTAAGAATATTTATGGGACACAACGAACGCTAAATCCCTTTAAACTCTATGAATTTCATGTTCTTGACACATTTTGCTTCGAATTAATGATTTTTGTCTTGCTAGTGAACGAAAATGGATAACTGTTCGACGTTTTTTTTTATAATACCCGCGACGGCCCAGCCTACCCAAAAAGGGTGTAAGGCAAAAAAGGCCGCCGGGGAAGCAAAGAAACCCCCAAGGCGCGTCGGTCAACGACAGGACCCAGCCCCTGCACCAGCATTTATTGAGTCAAAGAGAAAAGCTTACAAACATTGCCCATAGTGGCAGTAAAATATAAAAAGGGTGCTGGACACATAAAGAATAAAAAGGGTGCCGGACACACAAAGTGAATAAACGTAGTTACAAAAATAAAACACCAATACATACTATGCTCAAACAAGAGCAGAAATTAAATACAAAAGGTGCCGGACACAACACAGAACGTCGTAACACAATTGATGAAAAGATACAAGCGATGAGGCCTCAAGCGACCAACTCATCGGTCGCCACGAAAATATACAATTAAAATGTTACAACAGATGAGCATAAAAATCTTGCAATACAAGCAATTAATAAACAAAATTATCATAAAACATCAATTACAATATATAAAAAGCAAATGTAAAACACACATAAAAGACAGACAAGACACACACACACATCACACCAATCACAGCAAACACACACACACCAGGTCATATAAAAAGTTAAAAGAGAATTCCAAATAGGTCGTTTAAAAAGATCTAAACCCAAACCGGGAAACATCAGAGTGAGATCGACGACATCCGATTCGTTAAAAAGAGAACAGATAATACAGTTAAAAAATTAAAAAGTCAATTAAGAAACACAATCCCAAATACAGGCTCGAAGAAGATCCCAACACACCCCAATTACCTAAAACCAACCCCTAGAGAGAACGGGGGAACGAAAAAGTTAAAAAACAACGACACGTAAACCGACTAGGGCCAAAAATGATTTAAATAGGTCTCTATTAAAATATTTTATGAGTTAAAAATAAGATCACAAAATCTAACAAAAACAGACAAGTTTAAAAAGTTTGCAGAATAAGCATGGGATGGGAGAGCAGTAGACAATATATAAAAACCATTAAAAACAGTAAAATATTGCAATAAAATATTCAACATCAATATTCAACAACAATACATAATACCACACAGTATAAAGAGATGAGGAATAAAGAGTACATACAAAATAATGCCCTAAAATGAAACGAAATATAAAAAGTATAAGACATCATAAAATACCACCAAGTGACCGACACAGATAAAATGCAATAAAACAGGTCTTAAAGCAAGTGAAAGTCCACTTAAGTCAAGTAATTAAAATAGAGTTAAAAATATCAAATGTTAAAAATGTACAAAGGATCTAAAAAAGTCAAAATATATAATTAACAAAAAAAGCGATCCCACAACGAATATCCGAAGGGTCAAAACCACTGAGGAGTTAAGTGTAACTGAGAATAGTGGAGTGGCCTTCACGCCTTGGGTGACCCTACCAGGAGTATACACTCCCGACGTACTTCACCCACTCCTCCCAGAAACACTCCCAATAAGGGAAAACCTACAGTGGTAAACCAAATATGCATACAAATACAACAAGAGTCGCAAGACAACAAAAAGATACAAAAAGCCATTACAAAACGGACAAACACCAAATAAAAGGAAAAAGGTTTAAAAATCAACACAGCTTTAAAAGATCCAAAAAACTCAAAAAGGGAAAATCACACAGCTCGGGTCCACGAATCGCACATGTCCCCACTGTTCCTGAAGGCTTCTTTAAGTTTATTAAGGGCCTGGGAATTATTGATGAGATTTTGGAACCAGGCACTTTTGTGGGCGTCTGCGGGTTTAACTAAATGAAATTTTTGGGTGAGCGAACAGCTAAAGGTATAGAGATCTGCATCGCCCACCTGCCCACAGACGCACAAAGGGGAGTCTAGAATTTTCAAGCGACATAAATAAAAAGGAAATGGTCCATGCCCACTTAAAAAAAAGATTAAAAACACTGTTCGACGTTTAGAAAATGTGAATATACGTTTGGTAATATTCTATATGCAAAGGCAGTAAGAGAAGTAAGTTTAATATGATTTTAAACCATCTTACGTCCATTTTTGAAAAGATATCGAATTAAAATGACTCTCAGTAGTATTCCCCTGTTTTCAAACTCCAGCTTACCGAAAATAAACATAAAAGTATCCAGTCGAGAGTTCTAATTACCTTTTAAAGTCCCGCATATTTCGTCGGAAATTTGTGCTTGAGACAAAATCAATTTCTAAATTTAAGGCATTTTTGTATTTGCAAAATTTTGTTTGGTTGTAATTTTCCTTCACATGCATTTCTCACTAATCTCTTTTCAAAATTTTCTGATTAGTTTTTAAAAACAAATTTTCATTTATTTTAGGAATAGTTCACAATTTTAAAATTTTATGCGTTTTAAAAAAACATTGTTAATGAGCGTTCAAATCTATTAGAACAAAGTAATTACAACTGGTGCTGTCATCCCTTGTCTTCATTAGAAACTAAACACGGACTTTTTTGTAAGACTCATCTATAGTGTACCGCCTAGCAAAGAAGAAATAAAGCTCTTGAAAAGTTCGTTTCAAAAGGAAACCATCCCTCCTTAAAGGATTAGAGGAAGGAGATTCAAAATATATACTCGAATTTTTTCATTATACTTCGAAGTTGTATTATGTACGAAAATGTGAAATGGCTTTATTTTGAGAATATTTAAAAAAATATTTTAAATGTTTCTCCCAAAATTAGTTTCATCTAAATGCTTTGCCCTTTTGTTTTTCGCTCTCCGCATATTCATATTTCTAATCTTATTTATAATTCTTCTCTTCATTTTGCAGGTTCAGTTATGAACACCAGCCACAATAAACGGCAGATGCCTTTCGTCATTGATCCAAACAACAATGGTAGGAACACCAAAAGAATGCTTTTATTTATTTTTTTGTGTGTTATAAAAAAAGGCCTATTCACTAGAATGGGTCGAAAAAAAAAAATCGATTTTTCGAGTATCGTATTCAAATAGGGTGCAAAAGTTGTGTATTACCGTGCTAATCAACAGAAAAATATTTTAAAAATTATATTTTTAATCTTTGAATCACGCAAAGAGCCTAAAAGTTGGAAAAAATTACATGAAACAATATTTAAATATCGTCGAAAAAGTCGATTTTTCGAGCTTCGAAATCTAATAGTGCGCAAAAGTTTTGTATTACCTTGCTAATCAAAGCAAAAATATGGGAAAAAATTATACTTTTAATCTTCAGTTCGCGAAAAAAGCCTAAAGTTTTATAAAAAAAATGACGGAAAACAACGATTTTTTACTCTACGCTAAACTTTTACAGCCTACAGATTTTTGTTTCTAATAGCGTTTAAGTGCTTCATTTTATTTGCCTGGTGACAGAAAAATTATATTTAAAAACAATGCACTTCCATTTCAGTTCTCACAAAAGGCCCAAACAGGCCAAAATTTTAGAGTTTAACCGAAAAATGGAGGTTCTTACAGTTTAACAATTAATTCATTGTGGTATTTTGAATTATAAAATAGAATTTTTCTGTTTCCGACCGTATATGACGAACAGATATCTTTTAACGGTAAGCCAGACAGGAGCATATGCCTCAGTAATGTATTTAACAAGCATTTTGAGTTCGCTTGTAGGGCTTGTTTGGGAAATGAACAAGCGAAGACCCGGATTGCACATGTCAGCCATCGGGCGTGACTGAGAGGTTCAGGATCTCTTATGGCCAGATCTGGAGCGTATTTTCCTACCTGGGATTGCTCTGACAATATGACAACTGTTGATCTATACTAAGATTAGTTTTATTTATATTGATTTAATTTGATTCAGTTGCTTCGAAACTTATAATCATCAATTTCTCACAATTAGTCAGTTGTTTGCCTATTTTCCCAGAAAATGACGCTGGTCCCGACGTCTCTCCGTCCAAATATTCATTTAAATGCTTTAATGGTAGCTCGTTGAAGTGAAGCAAGCATATGAACCACTGCAACGGGCGCTGAATTTTAAGTAATAATGGTAATACACAATTTTTGAACCCTATTAGAATTCGATTGTCGACGAGTTTCTAAATATTGTTGTTTTTTGTCATTTTTTCCAAATTTTAGTTCTTTGCGCGATTTAAAGATTAAAAGTGTAATTTTTTAAATATTTTCCCGTCAATTAGCCTGGTAATACACAACCTTTTCGCCCTATGAATTGAATTCTATACTCGAAAAATCGAATGTCTTCGACCCACCCTAATATTCACCTGATGAGTAGTAAGAAAAATGTATCATTATACCTGCAACATTTGTTTTAATTAGATATTGGTTTCAGTGCTTCCTCAGTACGGAGGAACGAAATAAACCATTTTAGCTTCTCATAATTTCTAATAGTGAGAGAAAGTTGCCTTTTGGTGTGAAAAAGACAAAAATAATATTTGATCACGGGGGAAATAAAAGTGTATAATAACACCAGAAAAGGAAGATTTAAAATTTAATTAACCACACAAATTCATGCAGAAAGAATGGAAATCCATTTTGGGCGCGTGGTCATGACGTAGCAAACATATTCGCACGTGATCTATATATATATATATATATATATTTACGTGTTTTCAGCAACAGTTGCATCATCAAAGTTCATTTACATGTTTACATTTAAATATTTAAACTTATCTTTAACTCTTAAACTTATTAATATTAAACTCTTTTGCTCTAAGTGTTTATAGTATTTCAATTTTTTAGATTTTATTTTAGATATGGTTACTTTGTTCCTGTATGTTCATATTAAACCTACTATAAAGTATTATATAATAATAATTATGCTAATTATTATGTTTAGCTTAAAAATACGGAAAGTATTTCGTTTTCCTGCACTTTTTATTTTTTAAATCAATTTATAATTTATATTTGCTTTAAGACATAATGTTTAGGGCAATCCCTGGTATTCTTTGATGCAAGTACTATAATTCTACCTGCTATCATTTCAAATGATTTTATTGAGACTTTGTATAAATAACATTTTTCATGCTGTATCGGTTAAATTGTTTGTTTTACATTTTAACTATCAATAGTTAAGGTATCCGACTACGTTCGGAGGCATTTTTTTAAATAATGATATTTGAAGCAATATTTTTGTATTTTTATATGACATTTATGTTAAAACTTAATAAATCATAGAAAAAAGTTAAATGAATTAAATATATTTTTTAAAAATTGAAAAAACTTAGATTTTTTTGCACTAAATTTAACCTTTTATCAAACACCCTCGTTCAAAAAGAAATGATCCGAATCATAAATCCTTTAGCATATATAATCCTTCAACTATTGGCTAGGTCCTGAAGCAAAAGTTTTGCAATGTATCTAAAAACATGTAAATTATAAGAGTTTTAGTGTGAAATCATAAATTTTTAAAGATATTTGGCCTTTTTTCAAACCTTAAAAGATACATAACTTTTTAATGGAGCATTATTTCACTTATATTTTGGTTCATTACCTAGACAATATAATAAATAATATGTATGCCAAATTTGAGACGGATATTTTAAGTTGAATTTTAGTTATCGTGTTTGAAAAATGAAAATTTTGCAAAAAATCACATTTCGAGAAAAATGAGTTTAAAGTTTATGTTTTTAATTTACAATGAGAAGAAAAAAGAATTTTTCTTCAATTCTCCCCAGTTTTGTAGGCTAGTCCTTAGTTTTTTCCAGCTTACCACATTTTTAAAAATTTTCTGATTGGAAATTTTTTGTAATCGTTTTCTTGAGCCTTATGTGCCATTGTCATTTTCTATCATTCAGCCACCATCGATAGATTTGAATATTGTTTTTCGGTCAAATGACTTTATAATGCCTATTAGTGGATCTAGAGATGCTTTTTGTGATTGATATTGATCATAAGTACAATTTATGTACTTTTCCTACGTTTATTATCAAAAATTACATCATTAACGGAGAATCAAGATACTGCAATGATTCAAAATTGCCTAAATTTGCAACAATGTGATAGAAAACAAAGAAATTCACACTGAAAATCTTTCAAAATAGTACCTGGTATATGTAAAATAGTATAAAACAAAAATAAACAATAAAATTTTAATATCTTAAGTAAAAACAATGAAAAATCCTTCTTTATAGTATTATTTACCACTCCATTTTCAACTGTCAAGTTCTACTAAAATGTCTCTAATTTTCCTTCTGATCATCATAGATGTAAAATAAAAACTGTTTTGAAAACTAAAAACAATAGGCTTTCAGATAAGACATTAAAAAAAAATTATGATTTTCAGTCAAAAATGGGTTTTCGAACGTATGCGGATACCTTAATTTTCAGAAAAACCAATTATTTTCTAGAATAACAAGCAAAAGTGCGAAATTATTAATTTATCAGTAACTTTAACTGAATTGACCAGTTATTTCATGTAATTATCTTACGAAAAAACTGAAATATACAGAGTTTAACGATAGCATAAACATAATCTCAGCCTTATTTAATTTCACTCATAATATTTAAAACCTTCATAATTCACCGAAAGTCACATCTGTATATATAAAACGCTAACGTACGTGGAACAGAAATCTTTCTTTTTACTTATTGTCGAATGGCAACAGTGAAATGTAAACAAACCGCCGTAAGATCGTTTCTTACTGCTTTATTAAACGTTTTTATGGCTGCACTTAATTCAACGCTTCGCTTAGATAATTAATGGAGCTGCAAAATATCATTAGAAATGCTCGGAAGAGGACTCGCCGTGTCACCGAAACCTCCATTCAGTCAGAGGAAAGAAGATGTAAAAGAAATCAAGAAGATAGAAATAGGCGTCAAACAGAAATTTTAATCAAACTCGAAAATAAGCTTAACCGTTACCAGATTACGAGAACCATAAAAGTAGCTAAATATTTTAATAGCTTACATATATGAGATTGTTTCTCTTTTATGCGTATGATTTCAAACATACAATATTCATTTTAGATTTGTCATGTAATGTATATAATGTGTACATGAAAGATATAGGTAGTTTTCATGACTTCTAACTAAATTAATATGGCAGGCGATCCTTTCCCGCCCAGTCCGGCAACAAGTACAACGTCAGTGGAGCTGGAGCCTGTGGATCAACGTCAAGAGAGCCTTCTGCAAGACACTCCCGCAGCGGAGTCTTTTGACTCGCACAAGATCGTTCCGATGGCCAAACAAGACCGCGGCACTCAAACCAATCGAGTAAGATTTCTTTCATTCTATTGCTTTTTGACGATTTTCTTGCTCGTTTTCAAACAAAATAAATTATAATTTTCTAGAAAAGTATACAGGATGTTCCGAAATTCTATCAAAACACTTCTAGAGGTAATTGTACACGTCAAGACAAACAACTTTTGCAATAGAACATGCGGTCGCAACGGGCGAACTCTACAGGAGGCTCTTTTCCAGTGAATTAAGTAAAAGAAAAGGACGCAACAGGTAAAGTGCACACAGGTTTATTGGAATCCAAATGCACGACAGCACAAAATCACAGATGCATGAATAACAAAACTGAAAGTCGTTCGCAACATGACAGATATAATGGCAAGTAGGATGCGATATCAACGACAATCCTTTGAAGTAACAACAAGTAAGTGTTCAAAGGACTTGCCGTCAAGGCTATGGACGTTTAGCATGTTGCCATTCGTGCAATTGTGAATTTGCATTCCAATAAACCTGAGTTCCATACTTTATCTTATATTCCTTCCCTTATCTTTTCTTTAACTTACTGGCAATGAGCCCCCTGTACCGGTCGATCTTTGCCTTTGCGAGCCCATTTTTGATTGCAAAAGCTGTTTGTCTTGATTTGTAAGATCATCCCTAGAAATTTGTCGGTAGAATTTCAGAACACCCTGTATAATAAAGAATGTAGTTTTCAAATACATTGAAATAAAATAGCAAATATTAAAATAAAAGTATTATTTGAAATTAGGTTAAAACCGGTAGCTAAGACTGGGACGGCTTTTTGAGCTAAACTCTTCGACATAGAAATTGTCAAATTTTAATAAAATATTTTTTTAATGGAATACAATATATTATTCCTGAAAAATCGTAGTTTCATTACTTTTTTAGCAATGATATTTTTATAAAAATATTCAAACCACGCGGTTTTACATCACTAGTGGGGTAAGACCGGCTACACATGTTAACTTAATGCTAAACTAGAAAAACTTGATTTTCAGTGAAAAATCATGAGATATTTTTATTTTATATGGCAATTTAAGAATAGTAGTTACAAATTTTACATGTAAAGCAATTGTCTCTTCCTCCGCTCCACTGCAGCTTTCGTTGACCCAGCTAAGAGAGTTTCTACATTGGATCCTTTTCATTCATTTAAATTAGAAAAATCATCATTAAAATACAAAAATGAATAGCTAATGTGTTTTTACCGTCTTCAGCGGAAGAATCATCAATGTTGTCTTACCCAATCTTACGCCACTTGAATCGCACGGTTTTACCCCCCCCCTCCCAGTGCAGATGTTATGAAAGTGAAATAGAACACGCAATTATTGGACTAAATCTTTATTTTTTATGGTTCTTATAAATTGTTTTCCTTTTAAATCCCTTATTTTTTAATATAAGTCCTTAGTAAACATAAACAAACGAACTCCAGAAAGTTGATGTATTACACACGTCCACTATGACCATTCTTTCTTCTTTACTAGTGGAGTATAATTTAGAATCTCTCCACTAGAAAGGAGTACTAATAGCGCCAGAATCAAAGTACCCTCTTTTACTCCATTATAAGGTGTTCTCCCACTCTTCCCTAGACAAGAGAGAGTTATTTCTTTCTCGATGGCTTCATAAAATCTAATAAATCTTTTCTGGTGACTCACCTATATTTTGTTTCACATAAATTTCTTCATAGAAAGTTAACAATTTCATTAATTTCTTTATAAAAAGAATATTCTATCAAACGAATCTATTTTTATTTATTTATATAACACTCACCCCGACACAGTCTATCCTGAAAGGTTAAGACCTCTCACGTGGGGAAACATACGAATCTAATGTCTCCAAAATTTATAACTCTTTTTCAAGTGAACAGAGGAAGGCGCTACGTCGAGGGGCGCGATGTAGCGCTTTCTGCGTTAGTGATTAGCTCAAGCATATACAGGGTTATTCGCTACCAGTGCGACAAACTTGCAGGGAGTGTAGGGGGTACAAAGACGATTCGGAATCACACAGCACTGAAGAGTCCGAAATGCCTTCTACGCGAGCTACGGTCAGTGGCGGCTCGTCCATAAGGAATGCAGAGCTGCTGTCCCCCCTAAAATTATTTGAAAAGCTTGTATTTTCGTTTTTATTCTTATTTGATTACTTTTCCGCTTTAAGAGTTTAACCCTCTGAGTGGTTCGGTCTCCCTTGTAAAGCGATTCGAAAAGCGATTGTTCGAAGACCCCTTATCTGTTTTAAAAGTGCGCCCTCCTCCGAACAGAACATGTTCCAAAAGCGCAGCGGATTCAGTCTCTTCCCCCCTCTGATCCATGGATAATCAGCAACCCCTCGAAGGGACTAACCACAAGAATCCGTTCTATTCAGCTAGGATCCTATTCAAACTAGCCCTTACTGCCTTCGGAGAGCCCACCTGTTGTGTGATAAATTAACACTTCAGGTCTTCAAGATGGGCAGTTGGGATCTATTTTCTGCACATTGCTCGTGTCAACAACACCAAATGACAAAAATACACACCGGTTAGGCGCGTATACCTATTTTTCATGTTTTGAATATCTAATAAAGTGAACATTATTGAAGCTGCATAAAAGTTGATGATTTTTAAGATCTTTGTGATTTAAATTTTTTGCCGTTTATTAATATTTGTATTTTAGCTGCTGGCTGTATTTTATATTAGTAGTTTTTTTATATCCGTGACTTCACTTTATTTACTCGTCAGCATATTATTCTATGAATTTAAAATTAATTTACTAAATTTTAAGGATTAAAAACAATGCCATTATATATATTCAAAAATTAATCAAATATTCATATATTCAAATTTTAATATACATATATTAAAAATTAATTAAATATAATTAAAAAAGACATCAAAAATTAGTAAAAAATAATTATATATATATATATAATTATTTTTTACTAATTTTTGATGTCGCAATAAAAGTTTTCATATTGCTTCTTGATTTAGTACTCCGTAAAAGGTAGAAAATTGAGAAACGATCACAAATATAAACAGTGTTTAACTGGATTAATCCGTTTTGTATGCACATAAATACTTATTATATGGATAGTCGCATAATAATCTGTATTCTATAAAACCGCCTGTAATAATTAATACATATGAAGGATTAGAAATAACCTTCTTATCCCCTGAATAATGTTTTAAATTAACTAATACTACAAACCTTTTTTACTGAAACTTGTACTATATGCTTGTTAAGAGCACGAGTTAATAATTCTCAAAATAAAGTTTACGTTTAGACTAAATGTTAGAAGAAATAACGTATACATATACCGTTATTTAGCACGCAAGATATTATCTTTTATTATAATAAACAGAAAATTAATTCACCTAGATTAACAAAATTTGAAACTTTTATACTATAGTACCGGTCATAGAGCATCCCGTGGCCAAATTTTCAAAATTAAATTTAATTCTTTATTTATAACTTTTTTATCGAAAAGAAAGGTATATTAGAGTTTAGACAGGGCATTAGAGTTTTTTGAGCCTATTTAAACGAAAATTGGACCCTTATCTACAATTAGGGTTGCGTTTAGGAGTTACCGTATTCAGAAACACGAAGTGTAAAACAAGGAGATATATCAAAATTTCTAATTTACAATCAATGATTACAGTACTTTCTCTTTGTATACTACGTATACGAGAAGGTAAAAGCAATCAACATTTTTTCAATCAATTTTACGAAAATGGGCCTTGGTACGAAGTACAAAATTGTTGAATTATTTTCTACAGATAGTTTTTTACAAACTTGGTAAAATCGAAAGAATAGGGAGGAAAATCTACCACATATTCGAAATTAGTCAGGTTCCCTTTTGTGCTATTCAAAAACAGTTTTGGGTCTTTTCGTACTAAATATAAAGGGAATTTTATAAGCATAAAAATGACACTTTATTCTTTATACAAAATTTTAAAAATTAAATTATATATCTCATTCATGTATACCATACTACTTGGAAAATAAATATCTTGTTTGCAGTTTTATAATTATCCATTCAAGTTCAGAATGAAAATAAAAACGTGTAGATAAATCTGAATTATATAAAAAAATTATACTTTACAAATTACAGCACACGCACACACATCCAAGATATTGCTATAAAACACATTATATAGTATGTGATGGTGGAATTTGGAAATAATTCAATGCCTGAGACTGCTATTATTTTTGGAAGAACTGTCCTTAAGCTTGTTAATATCGGATATATCAAAGGTTTGTAACACATAATAGTGGATTCTTGTCTCATAGCATTTATTAAAATTCACCTCAGAATTGGTATAAGATTTACCAAAGGCACTGGAATTTAAGCATTTAGATTTGATCACATATTGAATAATGCTTAATAGCAAATCAGCAAAACTGTAATGGTTCAAGGAACCAATGCATAAATGCAGTCTCTGAAGTAAGAAATAATATTTTCTTAGAAATAGTTTTGGGTTCTAGGAAGAAATACAAATTTTCAATGATAATTGAAATAATCTCTACACAGTTGAGCTGCAGATAATATCAGACTCTCAATAGGATTAGTATCAGCAGTATACAACGATGTTCCCCGATACAGTGCTTTTAACAGATGGTTATGTCTATTTGTACGTGAAAAACATGTGACATAAACAGATAGAGAATCAGTTTGAGAAAGGTCGTAGCAGAGGACTGGTATATACAGTGGCGATTTTTCGCACAGGTGTTAGAGGCGCTCGCCTCGTGCATCTAGGGGGCCTCAAAACCTATTCGATCTATATCGTAATACTAAGCCGAAGATGAATTTTCGATATTGGGTAGGGGGAGGGGCCTCACAGCAATTTTGCGCCTGTGTCCCCATACTGACAAAATCCGCCAGTGGGTATAGCATGATTGATTCACTGAAGAAATACTTCTGACAAAATTCCCGTGCTCTTTAAGATCAGTAAAAGTTATTAAAATGGTATCATTGGTAAAAATTGTTAATTGACGACAAAATAGTGACACTTCATAGATGTTTTGGCCGTTCTCGGTGAGGAATACAAAAAAGTTTGGGGGCCGTTTCGTATCGTACCGTTCTTTTCGAAAATATAAAGCAAATTTAACAAGCTTAAAACTGACCCTTTACTCTTGAAATAAGTTAAATAAAATAAAAAATGTCAAAACATATAGAAAATAAATATTTTATTTACAGTTGAAATATTATTTATTAAAGTTCAGAATGAAGAAAATGGAGCAGATAAATCATAATTTTATAAAAAAAATTACACCTTACAAATTACAGCATGCACGCATAAGATAATGTAATAAAACACATGATCTGGCAGGTGACGGTAATATTTTGAAATAATCCAAAGCCAGAGACTGCTATTATTACTGAAAGATCAGTCTTCAAAGTTGTTATTAGTGGATCTGGATGTATCAATGGTTTCTAACATATATTAGTGGATTTCTTTTCTCAGAGCATGAATGAAAATTTAACTTGCAGTTGGCATGCATTTACCGAAAGCAATTCAATTTAGCTATATAGTTTTAATCATTTATAGAAGAATGCTTAATAACACATCAGGAAAAAAATTGTGCTTCAAGGAACTAATGCGCAAATACAGTATTCGTATAATATTTTCTGAGAAATATTTTTGTCTTCTTTTATTTTAAGCAAGAAATAAACATCTTCATTGATTATTCAAATAAACGTAAGAGAGTTAAGCTGCAGATATTATCAGTCTCATAATAAGATTATTAAAAGTCTGATAAGAACACACACCCAAACATTAAATTTAGTCGATAACGTTTTCATCTAAACTATATTTTCCCCTGCCTTTAACAAAAAGAAAATATTTTACAATGTAAAAAATAAAATTTTTTTCCACTTTCTTTAATTTTTATTTCCATGTACGTTATTTTTTCAGTTCAGAGTGACCTAAAAATAAATTTCCGGCTAATAATTATTTAATAAAATGATAATTATCTTTCGGAATGAATTTTTTCATTGTAATTTTTATGAATTTAAAACATATTTTTCTAAATGTTGTAATAATGAAGTTAAAATCTGTTCTAGTCTAAAAAAATTACACTTAAACCTGAAAATTAATTTTTTAAATAAAAATCAAATACATATATAATGAAATAATTGTAAAACTGAAATTTTCGATTTGATCTGAAAGATAAAACAATAAAAATAATGCATCATTTTCATATACCTTAAAACTTGCTCTATTTTTTGACAAAAATTTAATTTTACTCTATTTTTATAAATGAAAAATGAGTAGATGGAGATTATTAATATGAAAGAAGTTTACATTAATATCATAAAACTAGTTGAACGTGGGTGAAATGTGTTGATTCAAGAACACTGTTCAACTATATATAAATAGCAGATTTTCTTAGGTTCCCCTAGGCTTTCAATTTTTTTATGCTTGAATGCGGTATTGGAACAAAATCTATTTTACTTAAACCACAATATCTATTTTACGTAACCATTCGATATGGATCTTTAAAGCATTGAGGCATTGAAAAAAAATCTTATATCACATAAATTGTATTAAAAGAATAGTACTTGAAACATAATATAGCATCAAACCAGGCTGGCATTAAACAAAAAAAAAATCCGACACTGCAATTCTTCCGGAAATATAACCTCAATGCAAATAGCATTAAAATTCCCCACACCACAGGGGAGAGTGGGGTTTCGGATCCTGTGCCATCTCCAATTTGCAGTAAGTACATCCTTATCAGTCTTCATTGTGTTGACCTGTGCTCTCCCCGGATAATCAATCAAGATGTCAAACCAAGAAAGGGGGGTAAGAAATTAGGAAAAGTACGTGTGTTACACTTTAGAGACAGTTCACAATGAACGTAAAATTCAGTGCAAATCGATTTCGGGGTGTTTTCGACCACACGTTGAAATGCGTGTTTAACGATTTTGGGGTTGTCCAAGGTCAACGTAGAAATACGTGTGAAACACTCAGAGGGTTAATAATCAACGAAAATATCAGAAAAAAGTAATAAAGAACGTCAAAAGAAGGCGGAAAATCAATCAACAAGTAAAGAAAACCCAGGGTTGAGCTACAGCGGCTTGCGCCCCTCCGACTGAACGGAATTCTCACTCCGAGCGATAAGTCAGAAGGAAAAAGGCAATCCTTTCTCCGTTCAATTTAGATGCACTCTGAACTGCAGTAACCGCAGACCGAGCGACTTCCGCTTTTGCCGTCCTCATTTGGCTTTTTATCGCTTTCGCTTAGTAGTCCAGTCGTTAGGTAGTTTTTTATATCAAATCAGGAGGAGTTGTAATTTTTTGTTCCTTTATGTTTTGGGTGCTGATAACGAATTTGAGGTTTACCTCCAAAAATTGTTGTTGGAATTTTAGTTATAGCCAAAAAACATGAAAAAAATGGTTTTAACTTAAAGACTATAATAAAGACTTTTATATAATAAAGACTTTTTATGCTTATAACTTAAAGACTATAGGTTTTTGGTATATGTTCATTTTATAACAAAATAATCAGCACAGAATTTCCTCCACCTTGGTCCACACAACTTTTGCAGCACTGCTTGTATCTAAACTGACGAGCAGCCACTGGCTACTGTTAAAAGAAGGAAGAAAAAGAACAGAAACTACAGCACGTTAGTGTAACAGAAATCATTTTAATGTCAAGTTTTACTGAGAAAAAAAGCTACATGCTACAGAAGGCGAAATTTCAAGCAGAAGCAATCACACAGGCTTCACTGCGGCGCAGCATGGAACTTCTAACGTTCTAAAAGATTCGTAACGTGTATCGCATCTCCCCGGAAGCTACAGAGATGCGAGAGACGATGTCTTCAACTGAATCAACGGGGTCTTGTACACCAATGTCTTTATTTGATCCCAGCAGCAGAAGTGCAGGCATGATAGATCCGGCGAACTTGCAGGCCAACGAACTAGACCACCACGACCAATCCAATGCTGTCAAAATGTAACGTTTAGATGTTGGCGGACGTCATTGTTGTAATGAGGGGGAGCCCTATCATGCTGGAACCACACTGAGAGGCGCAGCGACTGACTAACATGCGCTTCTAAGGTAACGTTCCTCGTATAAATGCAGAGCAGCGCGCCCGTTAAAGTCCACAGCTGCATACGCGAGGTGCATGTCGGCCAGTTCAACGTTTGAAAAGTTATTCTAGTGCCTGGGAACCGGTTGGCAAATGCTGACTTCCAGCGGGATCGCCGTTCACGCGACCTTCCGTTCAACGCATTCTACCGCATGACGAAGGCATTTAGGACCCTGCAATGTAATGTGATTCCGATGCGTCTTTGCGCCCCTTACACCCCCTGCAAGTTTGTCGCACTGGTAGCGAATCACTCCTTATATAAGCTCATCCATGCGAGTCAAATAACGGAGTGATATCGTTACTATCAACTTACAAATCAAAGAGAGTGGCGAGATTGACAACTTCTTCTATTATATGAGCAACTTAATCTTTTTCTGACTCATTTCTTTTTAAAAAATTGGGCACAATTTCTTTTTTTTACGGTTATTACTTTTTTCCTGCAATTTTTTGTGTTATATTCTAAAACGAGAAATATTTGAAGCGTGAGGTGAAAAATTATGAACCGCGTTGCTTCGAGTCCGTGTAATTCGATGTTACGATTCGATCTTCGACAATTGTTAATTCTGTCGGAAGGGAGAGAATGAAAGAAATAAATTGGAAATAGAAAAAATTGGTATTGAGAAAAAGAATTAACACCAGAAGTGCTGAAAAAGTGTTTTGTTAAAATGAGCCAGCGGGAGAGCTCTCCCCTCGACTTTCTCGTCTACATTTTATACTAAGATACAGTATAAATTAAGGTTCGTTGAAAAGTCAAGCAGATAAAGTGCGCATTAAGGTATCAAGTACCCTCTGATCGATTTCGTTCAAAACTTGATACGATTTCAAAATTTTGATGTCTAGACCACAGTAGAACCTCTCATAAGGAGCAAAATAAATTGTATAAAAATGACTCGCTTAACGAGCGATGTTTCGCATAACGAGTGAATAGTAGAGAGGCATTCCCGGAGTTTGCGCCTGCTACTGACAAATAAACCGAGCTTTTACTTTGCTTTCATTCTTATCAAACTAGGTGTCTAGCGCTTATGTGTGCACTTTTAACTGTAACTTGTTTTTAACTGTAAATCGAATGAGATATTTTGTTTTGATTTCTTTCTTCTAGTAATAAGCGGTTTGAATGGAACGATTTATTTCGGTTATTTTCATTTTTTTTATTCCAGTAGTATTTCATGCCATGGAATTTTAAAAATTACTTTTCAGCCGCGCATTCACAGTTGTTAAAACGCTACGTCAAAAATTATCTGACCCATCTGAGTGACGTATTTACGCCAATGACGTAATGTAATTGGCTTATTTCTTTTAATAAGGATAACAGGACAGGTACATCAGTCCGTGTTTAGCAGTCATTCCGCTCCTCATTTCTGAAAATCCTATCCAAATCCTATCTGCATAAAAGATAAGAAGAAGATGAGAAGAAGATAATTCGGGCTCCTCAACTATCTTATATATAGTTTTCTTTGAATAAACGTTATACATAAAATTTTTTGTGTATATTTTAGCTTCTGAAACGCATTGTCGTATTTCACATTGATTTCTATGATAAAATTTTATTTTCGTAACGAAAATGGTCATGGGACGAATTATACTCGTCATGCGAGGTTTCACTGTATCACATCTCCCAGCTTGTTGTGGTTCTGAGTTATAGTGTTGATTTGAACACGAATAGGCAGAAAATCATTATACAGATTTTTTCAGCATTTCTAGTCAAAAAACAACATTCGAAATCTAACTATCTAGCTCGTTACGTTTTTCAGTAATCGTGATCACATGAACTCGAATAAATAGACTGACACACCGGATTGATACAGATATACAATTCTAGTGTTAGAAACCTATGACGAATTTCATTAATCTAGATCGATTCGTTTTTGAGTTTTAGAATTTACATGCTTTTGAGGGGCTCGGGGAGGCCTAAAATGGGGAATTTGAATAGATTACAGTACTTTCTCTTTGGATAACTTTGCACACGAGAAAGTAAAAAGAAATAAAATGGGGAATTTGTGCGATTACTTTCTCTTTGGATAACTTCCCATGCGATAAAGTAAAAAGAATGTTGTTAAAAAGAACATATGTGACCGAATGCAAATCGCATAATCTAGCTCCAAAATCGAACACACTCACCAGTAGCTAGTGTCATGAAAAATGCCTTTGTAGTATAATTGAGTATTGAATATTGTAGCATTGAACTTAATATTTGTTTATTTCAAGCCGAAGTGCTTTACTGAAAAATAATTATATTGACTAAAATAAAAGGGAATTTTCCTCATAAATAATTATTTGTATGCAGAATAAGTAAAAGTAACTACATACGGTAATGTTTAGAACTTTGTACATAAACATATAGAATGAGATCTAGAAATATTTTCTCTAGAAGACGAATAAGATTAGCAAAATTTATAAGTTTATTATATCGGAATATTAATATTATGCGTTCGTAAGTTCTTAACCAAGAAATTGCGCGAATTGAACATCGAAATCAACCTCATTGAAGCCGTGTTCTTAATTTCTAGTTATTTTCTTTTCACAAGTTCCTTCTATGATCTATCCACTAACAACGACAATGGCATTCTAGCATGTCTATTCTATACAGAAACTTGGAGTCAACAATATCCTTCTTTTCGCATTTTAAAACTTTCTTTCCATTTTTAAATTCTTTTTGCACATTTTTGTTGAACTTGTTCCTTGCTGGTAAAAATTGTATTTTGAAATCCATTTCCTCTTACTTCTTGATTTTCTAGAGTTTTTTTAAGAAACGTTCAATACTAGAATGCTTTCGATGACAATACACTATTTTAATATTTTCGGAAATGAATTAATTGGAGTTTGTCGTCAATATGACAACTCAAATAATCAAGGCGTATGATTGTGTACAAATATCTCTTCGCCTTGATTATCTATATAATGGTTAATATATTGGGTTGATGAATTTTTTTATGAGAACAAATATTTAAAAATAGTTTGGAAAATAAATATTTACTTGATAAAATTATATTCTGATTTTAAATTATACAAAGATTTCTTTTAGTGAGAATTTTAAAAAGAATTTAAATTTATTTATACTATTTTTTCCTCACTTGCAAATAAACGATTCTTATTCAATTAATAAAATATTTTTGGCATCGTTTGGTTTTATTTAACGTTTCGCCGTTTCGGTTGAGCTCGTCTCTTTGTTGGTTTGTATATTCTTGTAGAATATATTTTTCTTCTTTTGTTTTTGTTTCCATTATAATATTGGAGTAACCTAATAAGACCATTTAGGTTTCCAATTTCTCATTTGTTCTATTCTAATTCTTCCAAACCATCAATTCGACAATGCTCTAGTGACGTTGATAGGTTTTCTGTTCCATTACCACAATTTTTATCATTGCTAACTCAAATTTTAATTATTTGTTTAATTTTGAACTAATTTAATTTAATAATTTGTTTCAATTAAAGGACTTAACTAATTTAATTTATTTAATGGAATTTTATAAATAACAATTGCGTTTTATAATTGCCTTATTTTTGAATTTTTAATGTTAGTTTCATTAATACTTTTTATAATTAAGACACTTTCAATTTAATAGTTTTAGCCAAATATCTGAATTTCCCGTGCATACAAATTATCGAGAAAAATTAAGTACTATTTGCATGTGGGGGCCAGTATCCCCACTCTAAGGTTACTTTTCTGATTCTTAAAAAAAAATTATCCTTTTATTATAATAAATATCAAAATATTCCAGAAATATATAAAAATATTAAAACTTTTATCAAGTATCCCTAGTCTCCCTTCATCTTAAAATCGGAAAAATCAGAGCAGACGCGATTTTTGAACTTTTGTTTCTGGTTGTAAAAAGATCCCGGATAGTCCAGATGTTTCAATAAAATTTCTTTAATTATATCATTTTTTATAAATAAACAGTTTATACTAAATAATTTGGAAGCAAGAGGTATGAAGAAAATTTCAATGACGAGTGATATTTCTTTGAAAGTATATTCAAGAAAACTGACATTAAAATGAAAACGAGGAAGTTTAAGCGAGGGGCAAAATAAAAAATGTAAAAAGAAGAGGCTGGAAATGTTCCAATTTCTGATCTTCACTAAGCTTAAGGTGACCCGAAAGAAAGTCAATTTGTTTTCATGTCGCTATACCACGGAAAATTTGTGAATTCGTAAGAAATTAAACGGGAGGAAAAAGGAAGGAAATTGTTTGATATCTTCCTTTCTCAGATCAGCCTTAGAAATTGTAAAAATTGACGAAAATCGACTGTTTTTCAATAATTTTTAAAATTTCTTCCCATCTGTTTATTATAACATCAGCTGTTAAAAATTCATCGTCTTAAGAGTAATAAATTTTATTTTATCAAAATCGGTGCAGAATTTCCGGTGGCATGTCCCTCCAAGGTTGACAAAAATATGTGAAATTAATTCAGTATACAATTTTTAGTTCCTAACCCTCAGAATAATCTTCATACATCATCTATTGCAATAGATCGATGTATATGCATGATAAAAAATTATTTTGGTCTAAAAATATGTAGATTTTATTCCTCTTCTTTTTTATTGTAACACAATGCAAAACTAAGCTCAGTTGCGGATTTTGTCAATATGAGGCAAGAAGAGAAAAATTGCTTTGAGGCTCCCTCGAACCAATGTTGGAAATTCGCCGTCAGCCTAGCGATACTATGTACGTCGAATAGATTTTTAAGCACTCTAGATTCTTGAGGTACGAGGCGAGAGCCTCTAACTCCTGTACGAAAAACCGCCACTGACTAAGTTAAAAAAATTACTATAATATTTGCTACTTAAGAAGGAATGCGACAATGGCAATGGTTTTGAAATTCCTGCTTAGTATTGTTTTCTTAAGAAAAATATGCAAACGAGACCTGTTAAATAATTGGAACCTTGGTTGGTGGGACTCCTAAACTGGAAAAAGAGTCAATGATTTCCTTCCTACTCTTGTTCTTCAGATATTGACTCGTAAAAAATTTTGGTTTATTTAGTCACTTGGGCATAGTCCAATTATAGCGTACTTGCATGATTTTAATATTTTTTTCCACTCCATTATGTTTGCGTGGTATAATTGGTGATTCCGACCATAATATTTTTGAATGTAGATTTACAGCGGATTTTAATTTTAAAAACCGATCAATGGATGATAAAAATAAATGGTTTATGAGTGTTTTTAAAAATAATTGGTCGTTGCAAAGGATCAGAGAGTGCTGTGAAATTTTAAGAGAAATTTGAAATCAAATTTCTGATTGTGGGGACTGTCTTTGGGTTTCGACTTGGCTGGTAGGTTTTTTCTCGTTTATTGGTAGTTCTTTACTATTTTTTCTATATATATATATATTCTGTTTTACTCTAAGTTCCACTTTATGTTTTTAATTTCTGATGTAAATCAACTTTAAAACAATTTTTCTATTTATGTTGTGCTGTTTTCTTTTGTTTAAATTGGTGTGTAATCTCTTTTTTACTTTTGTTATCTGTAACTGCTACCATTTACTATGTGTGTATTTTATTTATTTAATTATTTTAAATTTTTCTCAGGGCATCGCAATTTTATTCATTTACCTCTTGTGCTTTTAATTGGTAACGTTTAAAATTTTCAATTTTTTTTCCTTCAATATTTGATGCAAATTTTGTCTCCATTTTCACCATATCCTTAAGTCTGCTGGAATGTTCTCCTCCCGGAGAGTCAACCTACATTTTAAAACCTTAAGGTTGAGTCCTCTCTCCGGATATTCAATGAATGAAATGAATGCTTGAAGTTTAACTCCTTCCCCGCTGTTGCAAGATATTAGTGTCAATTAAATCAATTTCTCTATTCGGTCTGGTGAAGTATCTGAATGGAGAGTTTACATGCTTCTCGCAGGCAGTAGCATACATGCCAACTACAGATTTTATCGAAAATTTCGGCAAACTAAGGATAAGATTAAAATCTCTGTGCAAAA
This sequence comes from Araneus ventricosus, assembly GCA_013235015.1. NCBI lineage: Eukaryota > Metazoa > Arthropoda > Arachnida > Araneae > Araneidae > Araneus > Araneus ventricosus. The sequence goes on from BGPR01012004.1 coordinate 33,208, forward strand.
GACTTTTTTCTCCCTTGCATGCAGTCGTTTTATTAATCAAGAGCAATTTTTATATAAGCCTGGGATAAAATTAAAATTTTTTTCTCCGAGTATCATGTTTAAATTTTTTATTCTTAGGGCATTAACCTTTTAATTTTTTTCATTCTTAGACATTAAATCTTGACGTTGTTAGAAATCATTCCTAGCAAATTTATTAATTGTACTGTTTTCTAAAACATTAGATATCTTGAAAAGGTAAATAAATTGTTCTATCTTATATTAATATTAAGTATTAATCAGTACTTTGTGAAATGCATGATTACAGGTACAGGTTTCTTGAATTATGATGTAGTAATTTTTCGAATTTTTTTCCAACATTATAGGCTTTTAAAAAATATGTTATAATTATTTCGAATTATTCTATAAATATTAATATACAGGGTTCCCACTTATATCCGTTGCACTCCCCACTAAGTTCTAAAAGGTGACAGATTAGGCCATAAAGTTGGTGTCTACGTAAACTAAAAAGGCTATGCACTACTCGGAGAGACAATTTACAGCACCATCTATCGACTTATTTTGGAATTATCGGTCCTATCTCATAAACGGTGAAAGATACGAGAAAACAGCAATTAGAAAGTTGTAGATCACTCTCGATTTAGTTCGAAAAAATGCCTTGCATACTTTAATACTCAGAACAGAGTGCAAAAAATGAACATTTGTTTGGTCACGATTTCGAAAATTGTCATGTCATAAAGAGTGGAAGAAAGAAACAGACACGTCCCTGTCTTTTGGATCATTTATGTATATTGCTGAAAATGCTCTCCTTTAGCCGCTATACACATTTGCACTCTGGACTGAATTTCTCGCTGCGCATTGTGCAACATGGCAGGTGTTATGGAGGCACAAGCATCAGTAATGCGTCGTCGAAGATCCTGCAATGTTGGCGGAGGGATGCATATACCTGCCCTTTTATGTGTCCCGATAAGAAGAAGTCAAGTCAGGTGAGCGCGGGGACCACTCTACGAAATCACCATACCGGATGACCTTGCGAACATTAATACTCAAAACAGAATGTAAAAAAATGAATATTTGTTCGATTGTGATTTTCTACACTATGTCGTCGTGAAACGCGAGCGAAGCGAGAAAAGACCACCTTACGGACTGAATACCAGCCTGTGTTGTGGCGCAGGGGAAACGCACGAATGAATGACTTATAGGAAATATCAACATAAGATACAGAAGAAAAAGACATTTAAAATCTTTAATACTGTAAAGATTTGTCAAAGCAAAGTAAGCTGAACTAATATATTTCTGTAAAACACAACTATATACAGAAGAATACATTAATTTATAAAAATGTTTATTATGCATTCAAATTTCTTTATGGAAACATAACTTCACATATTTAGAAACAAGAATGCTAAGCAATTTTTTTCCACAGAAATAACTGCTATAAATTTTAACCAAATCCTATAACGAACAATATTAGACAACTCTGCAGTATATTTAATAAATAATGGTAAATATATAAAATTAGAAACATGCACAAAACAAAGCTTTATTACAAAGGCAATTTTCCTGATTCGTAACCAAGTATATAAAATACTGCCGTATGCATATCAAAAGTATTAAAAACTTATTATCATACACATGGTATTTTAGCAAATTCATAAAAAGTTTTCATTACACAAAAGAAATAATTTATACAGGTTTCAAGATGTAAGAATTATGAGTATTTTAAATTTAGCTGACCAATAAGAGATTTGCATCTTTTGAAATAAAAATCATATAGCTCATAAAACAAGAAAATAAACAATTCATCAAATTTAATAAGTTAGAAAGATGTAGTTATTAATAATAGAAGAATGTACATCAATGCATAGGCTGAAACTTTTTTACACTACTGTGAATTTTCACAAAGACTCAATAATATAATTTTGAATTAGATTTTAAGAGTCCTACAGCAGATCAAAATATTTTTCTTCAAGTCTTTAATGGTTAACATACATCAAATAGCTTCTTAATACCCAGAATATAAAAACGAAAATACAGTATTGATGAATAAAGTGTAGAAATTATCAGTATAAGCAGCATAGATTTACAGAAATTTAAATTCTTTAATACTGTACAAAAATATAAAAAAATCATGTTAAAGCACACTTAATTTCTCTGTAAAATGCAATTTTATACCAAAGGATGCAATCAAACCATGTTCTTGAGGAAATTTCCAATTTCACACATTTATAAATAAAAATATGAAGTACATTATTTTTTCCCACTAAAAATAACTACTATATATTCTAACATAATCCAATAATGAACTAAATAATCCATTACTCTATTGTATATTTAATAAATGAGGAACAGTAATATTAACTTGGAAACACACCACAGAACAAAGCTTTATTAAATACAAAGACAATTCCAGAGTTAATGAATACTGTCTCCATGCAGATCAAAAGTGTTCTAAGCAAGAAATGTTTAAAAGCATAAAAGTGTTATCAAAGAAGGAATGCACTTTGTATTTTCATAAAAAAAATCCTTTTCAAAAATATAATACTCTTTTCCAATGTATAAAACATAATTAAACATAGGGTCCATCATTGTAAAAAATATGGATATTTTAAACTTATCTGATCAATAAAAGATTTGCTTCTTTTAAAATAAAAATCAATATAGAACATAAAACAAAACTGTGCAACTCTGCAAATTAAATACATAAGAAAGAGGTCGAGATTAGTGATACAGAGTGGCTAAATAGGATTATAGGAGATTGTGTAGGCTGAAATACTTATATACTGCTGTGTATTTTTATAATTATTCAACAATAAAATTTTGTATTGGATTTTAAGAGAGCTATATAATACAATATATAAAAATAATATATAATCAGATATATAAAAATAATTTATTAATACTCGGAAAACAAAACACAATAATGCAGCATTAATGGACAATAGGGGATAAAATTTCAATATAAACTGTATAACTTGATAAAGAAATCTAAAGCCTTAAATACTGCAAAAACTAATTGCTTAAACACAGTAATATGAACTAATTTCTCTGTAAACTCAATTTTATAGAAATAAAAGCATTAACTTATGAAACTGTTAATTACATAATCAAGTATAAATATTTTCCTTATGGAAAATTTAATTTTTCTTTTTTTCACTGAAGTAAGTGTTATATAATCTAAATCCCACAATGCAAAACATGAATAACTCTATAGCTAATGTAATAAATTAATACAACATTTTTTTTCTCATCAAATGAGACATAGAAACCCAGCTTGCAAAATAAATAAAATTATGCATTTAAATTTATCAGAACAATAAGAGATTTATATTCTTAGTAGTAAAAATCATATAGGATAAATTTAATAAACAAGGGTTGATAGTATACACTTAGAAACACAGTGCAGAAAAAAGCTGCATTAAAAATAAAGTCAATTTTCTTAATGCGTCACCGGGCACAGTGAAAAGATTCATTTTATTTATGGTAAATATGTGTAATTAAATCTACCTGAACAATAAACAGCTGGCATTCATTGGAGTATACAGTAAATAACCTAAAATTAATTGTCCATCTTTCTTTAACACATCAGTTAAACACACACTCATGAAATAATTATGTGTCAGCCATGATCTGTGCTAATAATTGTACACTGAAAGTATAAAAATTAGCTTGTATTGTTGCAACCGACAAATATTAGATAATCCTCACGGAATCGAGATTTTCGCTTCCAGGATAAAAAAAAACATGAAATATATTTAAAAGCATACTTATTGAAAAGGAAGAGCCAAAAAATAGTAGTGAAAAGGAGTTTTCTCCACTTTACATACAAAACACTACACTATTAGTCATGCTAAGCACCAAAATATTCTTCCAGATTGATTATTCTCCAAAAATACTACTTTTACAAGCCATGCAAAAGTCCAAAACATTGAGCCAGAACAATTTTTCATTCTACTGCACATGCACAAAATGATTCAATAATATAATTTTCAATTAGATTTTAAGAGTCCTACAGCATATCAAAATATTTTTCTGCAAGCCTTTAATGGTTCACATACATAAAAATAGTTTATGAATACCCAGACTGTTAAAACGAAAATACAGCATTGATTAATAAAGTGTATAAAATATTGCTATAAGCTGCATAGATTGACAGAAATTTTATTTATTTAATACTGTAAAAAAAACTGATAAAGCACTCTAGTTTCTATGTAAAATGCAACTATATACCAATGAATGAATTAATTTATACTGTTTAATATGCATTCAAACAATATTTTTAAGGAAATTTCCAACTTCAAACATTCATAAGTAAAAATATGATGCACTTTATTTTAACCACTAAAAATAATTACTATTCTAACAAAATCCCATAATGAACTATATAATGAATAACTCTAAAGTACATTTAATAAATGAGGATCAATATATTAACTTGGAAACACACCACAGAACAAAGCTTTATTAAATACAAAGACAATTTTCTGGATGCCTTTCCGAGTATACTGCCTCAATACATATAAAAAGTGTTATATTATTTTTAAAAAAAGGTATACACCTGGTAATTTCAAGAAAACAATCGTTTGCAAAATATAAAGCTTTTATATTATGTATAAGACATAATTTAAGATACTGTCCATCATGTGAAAAACATGGATATTTTAAATTTATCTAACCAATAAGAGAGTAGTACTAGGGAACTAGTTGGAGGGGGAAGTACTAGGGAACGCGTTCAGGTAGTTAAGCAGTGAGCGTTGTTTTTCATGTGCTCCGGTATTTAAAACTACAGTTGAGTTTTAATGGCATGTCTTTGTAAATATTCGATTTAGTGTTTTCTGCCTTCAATCCGCAGCAAAAATATTTATATTTTGTTGTTAATATCTCCTTGGAAGTGGAGAAATCTTCGCCTGAAAATCTGAGGGAAACGCCCCTCGAGTCATATTGTCTGCCATAATGGATGCGAGCGCAGGTTTTTTTTGAACCGGCTCAGTGAACGAATTGTCAGTACTGCAATTGTTGGCTTCAAGGTGAAGGTTAGTGACTGTTTTTGAACTTTGGTTATTAATACGTTCAAGGTGAACGTTTCAACTCGAGTTGTGTCTTTATTTACTTTTTTTTACTGATTGTCTGCACATGTGATAAATTTATTTTGAGCGATTGACTTAATGGAAGACTTCAGTTACAACATATTACTTATTGTGGTTACCCTTGAGCCGACTACTAGATAGCGAAGGTGCTAGAAGATTAATCAAATTGCATGTTTGTTTAAACATGACGGATGAAGTAACTGCAGAAGTGGGCACTAATCCTGTTGACACACTGGATAATGTGGATCCTTTGGAAGCAGACAAGGCTGAGATTGAGGCGTTAATGGAGAAGGCTTTGAACTCTGAAAAGGCACTTAATGCATTAATTAACTTAAGGCTTGAACCAAGCTAAACAAGACAAACTAAGAAGTGCTGTAGGGGAACTTTTTAAGGTCTGCTGGCAACAGCAAGTACTGATTTCTCATGTTTATGGAACACTGAGTGATAAAGAATCATCAAGAAAAGAAACTAAGGACAAAGTGTTGTATTCCCAGGCAGTGGCAAAGGGAAGTGATAGAGATCGATCAAGGTCTCGCCCCAAGAAACAATTCAACGTTATAATTTACCCAAAGCGAGACCAAAACTCAGATAATACTAAAAAGGACATACAGAGTAAGATTTCACCTTCTAAAATCTCGGTTAGGGTCAACAGTGTCAAAAATATTAAGAAAGGTGGTATACTGATAAATAATCCAAGCATAGTGATTTTCCAAGTTGACGAGCAATTGACTAAGGAGGAAGTTCTAGAAGGACTCAAAATACAAAACGAGGATCTCGCTGAGGCAACCTTGGAAGCTCGTACCTCCTTTAAAGTAAAAACAGGGAAAATTGGATCATCTCATTGGATCAGGATTCATTTCAGAAAATAATCACAAAAAAGAAATTGAATCTGTATTGGAACAGATTAAATTTTAAAGAAAATCTTAGAATTATGCAGTGTTTTAAGAGTGCACGGTATTGGGAATATTGACAAAAATTGCACAGACACAGAATACAGAGAAGGACAAATTCTTTGCCTAAATTGTGGCGAAAAAGGTCACAAGTTTAGCGATTGTAAAAACTCTCCAAATTTGTAAACTGTCAGAAACATAACCTTAAATTTAAATCAAAATTTAAAGTTGATCACTCTGCGAGCGATCCTCATTGCAAAATAAGAGAAAAAGAGGTTGATCTTCTGATATCTAGGATCGACTATGGCATTCAGGAATAACTCTTGTTTTCTTTCTTGTGGACATCTGAATCTCAATCACTGTCGTCGAGAAAATGTTCAACTTGCTCAAGACTTCATTCGATTCAACTATGATATTGTATCTGTGAATGATCCCTATTCCTGGAAATCGAAGGTTACCGAATTTCCAACTGGTATTCGTAAATACTTTTATGATTACAAAACATTAGCTGGATTTCTGGTATCTAATCCGGATATCAAAGTTTTTCCATTGAAAATCCTTAAAAAAAACTTGTTGCTATAGAAATTGAGCTAAGCGGAGAGAAATTTCTCATGATATCGGTTTACTGTCCCCCAAGTGAGGAACTTGGCGAGAGTATAAATGAAATTAGTACCTTACTTTTCCTTTTTTCACAGGAAAAAATTGTAATTCTTGGTGACTTCAACGCCAAGTCGAGTATATGGGGTCCAAGAAATACAGACAAAAGAGGAAATATAGTGCATGTCTTAATAAACCAATTTGACCTAGTAGTTATCAAAGATAGGGATTCTCTACCTTCATTTAATGGCCCTTCCGGTATTAGCTAGATAGATACCAGGATGGTTAAGAATATCGGTGTCGATAGAATCACAGAGTGGAAGATATCGGACAGAATAACGCTTAGCGACCATCAAATTATGGAATTTAAAATTGAAAAAGAAAATTTCTCGAGCAAGAGAAAGACATGCAAATGGTCCATAGAAAACATAAACTAGTTTGATTTCAAAATCAAAGTAAATCAAAGTGTAGAAAGATGTAAAACTAATTACAAAGATTCAAACAAGAACTTAAACGAAATGATTAAAGAAATTCAACATATTTTAGCAAATGTATGCTTTGAAAGAAGGAAGAGAAATAGAGCCAAAAAACAGAAAAACGCTATTTGGTGGAACACCGAATTGGAAATATTAAGAAGTAAAGTTAGAGCGCTAAGGAGAAAATTCCAGGCGACTAGAGACCAAGATCTAAGAAAAAAAGAGAAATAAGGTACAAAAAAGAATTGGCGACGTACACAAGTCGAATTCTGTTAGCGAAACAAACCTGCTTCAGGAAATTTTTGGATAGCATTTTGAAGACCAACACATTTGACGAATTTTACAAGTTAATAAAAGAAAAAGTAAGTCTCTTTGGGGAAATGAAACATATAAGGATGGAAAATGGAGAATACGCAAATAATTTCAGAGACAGTATTCAAGTTGTCCTGGAGCATCATTTACCAAGATCTGAAGATGGAATAGTTGAAAAACAGATTAAAATAAATATGAATTTTCCGGTTATTACACAAGAAGAAGTTAAAACAGTCATGGATGATATGGATATAAATAAATCTCCCAGACCAGATGGTTTGACTCTTGGTATCATCAGAGAACTCTTCTTTCTTGATCCAGCTTGGTTCACGGAGTTGTTTAATGATTTTACAAGGCAAGGCGTTTTTCCAGATTTCTGGAAAATTGCAAAGGTATTACTGATACCAAAAGAGGGAAAGCATCTCACTGAAGTCTCGGCATATAGACCGATATGTCTCTTTCCTACTTGGGGTAAAGTATATGATAAAATTATTGCACAGAGATTATTATATGAACTGGAAAGCAAAGGTAAGTTACATAGAAATCAATTTGGTTTCAGAAAACAAAGGTCAACTTTGACAGCTCTTGATAAATTCCATAACTTCATTATTAATGCAAAAGCCAAAAAAATGATAACTTTGGCTTTATCACTAGACATATCTAACGCATTTAATAGCGTAATATGGGAGGACCTAATAAATTTGTTTCGAAGAGGATGGGATATCAGTTTATTTAATTGACGTCATAAAAGACTTTCTCAGCAACAGATGAATCTACGATGACATCAATAATACAGAATTTAACTACTCAAAAGGTGTCCCACAGGGGTCCTGTACTCTGGCTTCTAATTGCCGATAGGCTTTTAAGACAGATGGATGAACAAGAGAATATTATGTGCACAATGTTTGCAGAAGACATCCTCATCATGTCATCAGGAACGGTCTCGTATAAATTTTCAGAGAGTTTGGTGACCCCAATAAAAGTGGTGGAATCATGGGCAAAACAATATAAGCTCAAAATAAATCCTACGAAATCAAAGTTTATAATGTTCCCTTACAAAAAGGACATTACTCATGTGCCTAGATTAAAAATGAACGATATAGTTACTAAACAATCTAGGACATTAAAATACTTAGGCCTGCTATTTGATGAAAGATTAACATGAAGGCCGCACCTGGAGGGGGTCAGAGAAAAAGTCAATTACCTGCAAAATAAATTATATAAATTTTCAAGAGCAACCTGGGGGTTAAACCCCAAGTATTAAAAGAAGTCTACAAAGTGGCAATAGAAAAATATATTTTATATGGAGTTGAAATTTGGTTCAACAAAACGGTTTAAATTATTCAAAAGCTTATTCAAATTCAAAGGGTAGCACTGATCCAAATAGCAAAAACTTACAAAACCGTATCTTCGGAGGCCCTCCAGGTTCTGACTGGATCAGTTCCCCTGGATCTTGTAGCAGACAAAGAAGTTACTAAATTTAATTTGTTCAATAGAGGAATACCTATAAATATTAAAGATAAGGAATATTTCTTTCAAGACTTTGATTTGGTAAATAAACTGGATCTCCCCCCATGGGAAAAAGGTGGTATTTCTTGGAGTATGGACTCAGACCCGAACGGTAGATTTAAGAAAATATTTACAGATGGGTCAAAATTGAATGGAAGAGTTGGTTACGGTATTGTTTGCCTGAGCGAGGATAGAGATATTATTTGGAAGGAGGAAATTAGGTTGAACTATGAAGCAAGTGTCTTTGTTGCCGAGGCAGTGGCAATCAAATGGCAGTGGAGAAGGTCGGTCCGACTAAAGAAAAAATAGTCATTTTTTCGGACTCCAGATCCGTATTGATGCTCTGGAATCTAACAAAAATCACTCAGAAGTAATTATGAAGCTTAGAAAAATTTTATTGGTTAACCCACAAATTAAATTGAATTGGGTTCGTGCACATGTTGGTATATATGGAAATGAATTAGCTGATTTATCAGCCAAAAATGCTACAACTAAAGAGGAGGTTGGTATCAAGGTAAAAATCCCAAAGTCCTGGATTAAAGATCAGCTCAAATTGACCATGTTACAAGAATGGCAAGCACGCTGGATGTCTTCTCCCAATTCAAGATTCCTCTACGGTATTTTTCCAGAGGTAAATACGAAGAGATGCCACGGAGACTTTTTGATAAACCAGATACTAACAACTCATGGGTGCTTCCCTGTGCACGAACACAGAATTTTTGGCAAATCTCCAGATTGTGAGTGTGGAAGAGATCAAGGAACTGTCTCCCATTATGTTTACGGGTGCCAGATTTATAGAGAAGTTAGACAAAAGTATTTTCCTAAAAACTTTTTTTCAATTTGGTATTCTAGAATTGATTCTGAATACACGTGCAAAAATTGGACTCAAAATTATCATCCAGGACATCCTGACTAAGTCCTTGGCTGGTGTGGCGTCCTCCTCTTGATTATGCTTTTCACTTGTTCTCTCTTAATTGTTTGCTGTGAAATGTTTATTTTTTGCAATGCAAACTTTTATAGCCTTACGAAATTTGAATTTTGGAGACTGTAAGGGTTAATAGCCAAATGTTTAGGATATATGGTAATTCTAGATGCTTATTCTGTAAGAAGATATTTCTCAAAACATGCACTGTCAATATGGGTAAATTTTCCAAATGTGAAGATTTGGAATTCAGAGAATTCTATTTCTGGAACTTCACAATTGGATTGTTTTTAACAACAAACATGTAACGTTCAACATATTGTGTGCTATGCTGTCTTTCAATTGTTTGGAAATTGTATCCTGTATTGTGTTAATGTAAATTTTAAGGAGTTAATGGAGTTAAATTTTGGAAACTATATTTAGATAATAGTCAAATTATAGTTTTTTGTATCTAGAATAGTGCTTGGATACATGAAAATAATATTGTAAAAATTTTGCTATGGTGATCCTCATCTTATGTAACATATTCTGTGTTGAAGGACACGATTAGGAGACCACTCGTGATATAGAACAGAAAATTGTGGACTAGTGAGTTACAGTTTTTTTTTTAAAAAAAAGAAAGAAAAAATAGGTCTTTAGGTTTTTCCTGTCAGATGGTGGATGTAGGTTGTTGGCTCTGTATACTTGCGACTTCCAGAGTGGCACTTTTTAAATTGTTAGTGAACGCATTCTCGTATTCTTGATTCATGATAGAGAGTCTTTGATGGTCATAATTAAGTCTTTATAGATAATTTTTTTTTTTGCTGGTCAGATTTTTTTTCTTTCTTCCTCATGTTTCGGCAGGTCGGAATTTCTTCCTGGTCCTAACCAATAAGAAAGTTACTTCTTTTAAAATAAAAATCAGCACAGCACATAAAACAACTAAATAGTACAACACAGCAAATTTATTGAGTAAGGAAGAGGTATTTATTAGTTATATAGAGTGGCCAAGATGGAATAATGTCAGAGAATGCAATTTTGATAGCAAAGTTTGATAATATAATATAAATCTACTCATCAATTAAGACATAACTAAGCACAGCTTTAAAATTAAAAAATATGAGCATTTTAAATTTATCTGAACAATCAAAGATTTGCATTCTTGTAGTTAAAATCCTATATGATATAAAACATCATGCATTACAATACATAAAATAGACAGGGATCAATATTTTAAACTTGGAAACACACTGCAGAAAAAAGCTTCATTAAATATAAAGTCAATTTTCTGAATGCATCACCAGGTATAGTAAAGACATTATACTTTTAGTTAATATGTGCATTTAATTTACCTGAACAATAAGCAGTTTGCATTCTAAAAATGACAGCAATCCAGGATAGATATTAATAACACGAAATACATCTTGAGACAGAATTTTGCGGCAAGAAGTTATTATTCTTCACTCACTTATTAGTTAGGCCAAACATCAAAATATGCCTCAGACTGATTTTTTTCCAAAAAAATACTCTTACAAGCGATGCAAAAATCCAAAACATTGAGCCAGAACGATTTTCATTCTACTGGCATATGCACACAAACGCAGATTGAACTCGAGCCCACGATAACTCGCCAATTTTCAGGGATCGAAAAACGGGAGAAAAAGGCTCCCGACAATCCGCTCTTTTGGCATGGAGTATAAGAAACCAGAGTGCTGACACCGATGTCAGTGTCAACACGCGTTGGTGAATAGCGCCGAAGGGGTTGTAACGGATATAAGTGGGAACCCTGCATATACATATGCAATAATAATTTTGTTGTTGTAGTCGTTAAGTAATAAGCAGGTCGAGTAAATACTACTTTTCATTTATTATCAATATATGGGAAGTCTGGCGGAATAAACGTACATCTCGCATGAAAGTTTCAAGTCAAATAGAGCGAAAAATACCTGAGTTCTCTCAGAATAGGGATAAACTTATAAACTCGTGCTCAAAGTGAAGAGAATATTAGCTATTTTTAACAAGTTACGCAAGTATTTTAGGGAAAAAACTGGCGCCAACAAGACGTTCCTGTGGTCACGTGGAAGGGATTAACGTATTTTTTTAATTATAAATATGCCAAAATGTGTGATTTAATACACCTCCAGGGCGGGCAATTAAACGAAACTGGAGTTTAAGAAAATTGATTTTGGAATACTATAGTATTGTGCTAAGATTTTTAAGTATAATATTAGAATTTAAAGTAAGTGAGATTATTACAAATATATATACAGTAAACCTCTCTGAGCGGCCACTCCTCCGTTCCCAGAAAAATTGGCCGCTCATAGGGGTGGCCACTTTGAAGGGTTTTCGTTACAATTACAAGATAATTGCTATAATACATAATATAAACAACTTACTTAATGCTGTTGCGTTGAGCACGCAAAAAGGTGTATTGTTATCGCATTTTGTTTAAATCTTCTGTTTCTTTTTTCTTTTTTTACTTTTTAATTTATATTTCTATTATTTGTTTCTGTATTATATTAGAAATAGCTACATATGCGCCATTCTATATATTACAAAGAGTTTTAATTAATTTTTGACTAATTAATTTATAGTTAATATCTTTGTTAAATCTTGTTAATTATAACTGATAATATAAACAAGTCTGACACATATTTCTTATTTAAAAGGAAGTTTGAGACTGATCTAAAGAGAAAATAGTACTTTATTTAATAATTTTTTACATTTTTTGAAAAAAAAGGATACAACTTGTGACTGTTTTAAGTTTTTACCCTTCTCGGAAAAAAAACCATTTTTTCAGGTTCGTTTTTCAGTTTTGTAAATCTTTAACCGATACTTTTGTTAAATGGGATGGGCGAACCCACCAGGCGGCCGTTCAGAGGGGTTGGGTGGCCGTTGCTAGGGGTTATTTTAACATTAGGTCTATGGGCCGAAAAATCCGTGCCACGAAAAATTGGCCGTTAAGAGGGGTGGCCGCTATGTAGGGCTGGCCGTTCGAAGAGGTTTCACTGTATATATATATATATATTAAAAATCAAATTTCAATGGAGAGACAAAAGGATGGAAAGTATTTCAGCAAGAAAGAACGGATATTTCTTCAGGAAAGGTAGAATCCGTATCCGAATTTTTTTATGTAGTTTTTCTACTGATATATATATGGTGAAGGGCAGTGTTTTTAGCTTTATGCTAGCCCTGTTCGCAGAAAACATTATGATTTCTCTAATTTTCTAGCGGATCGTATAGATTTCACTTATTTACCCCTGATGAGCATCTATACGCCTTTACCGATAAACTACAGTCTTTCCATTTAATTTCAACATTGATTTATTTTCATGATATATATATATTTCTTGTATTATTCGTTCAGATAAGATATTTTTCTTAAAAATAGAAATTTATGATTACTTAAAATCTGATGAAATATATAAATGATCATAAATTCAAAATTTTGTAGCAAGTCTATTTCCGTGTGTGTGCGCATGTTTCCCACTCTCGTAGACATTCTGCT
>BGPR01012005.1:0-46480 GCA_013235015.1 Araneus ventricosus
GTGTAATGACCACCATTTCGTGCACCTCTTATATTAAATTCGTGATATTTCAATAATTTTAGTATTCAAACATTTATACAATTTTTTTCCTGAAGTGTGTGTATATTTTTTGGTGGGTTTTGTAAACGTATTGAATAACAATAGAAATGGTTAAATCTCAGATGGCCAACTGCATCAACTAAAACAGAAACGCACTAGACTGAAACGGCTGCAAAACAATTACACCCTTCTGCATGTAACTGAGCAAAAAGATGGCGGGAAGTTTGGGAAATTGAGTCAAAACAGCATAAAATTAAATCAAATTCAAAAGAATGGTTTGAGAAAAGCAAACAGCGTATCACCGAAAAGAAGAAATTTTCCAGTCATTAAAACTCTTCAAACAATTGGATCTTCATTTCTTTGTTTCGCATTTTAGTTGAAAAACCCTTGAATAAATATATGAAATGCACCTGTTCGAAGATTAAAACGAAAATAATAACACGTTGCTAAATTCAACATGTTTATTATATTTGTGTGTTTTCAAGCTTTACTTTTATCTAATAAAAATAATATGTGTTGAAACACTGCTACTTTTGTTAGCTTCGAATTGCATAATCAAATTCAGTTAGAATTTTTACAGCTTAGCAGTTTTTAAAACCATTTAATATTGTCACTGTCGGATATTCAAGTCTAAAGAACAAAAAGCAAAATAGTCATAACTAATTTTTGTTTTTATCTGTGGCACATTGAAATTTTTATTTTAAAATGTATCTACTACATTTTTTTCAACTTTTCATGAAATTCAGCGTAACTCATGAGAACCAAAACATTAAATTATTAAAAATCTTCCGTATTAGACTGAAATTTTCAAAACATGTAGATAAAATTAGTATCCGACGATGGAAATCCGACGTTGACTAAAAAATCAAAAATTAGCAAACGACTTTTTTAGATCAATTCTTTTAATATCCATTTCTGTGAGTTTTTGTTTATACAGGTAAATTTTGAGAGCTACTATCTTTTTCACATTTTTACTGCATTTATGAACAATATTAAAATAATACACAAATTGAATATACTGGGAAACAAATATCAAAATACCAATCAAGTTAACGCTTCCTAGTGATATAAGAAAAATAAAAAAATCAATGAAAATCTTTGAATCCATGAATTAATTTCTAAATATATATTTTCCGTTTGTGCAGACATTCACATATTGGTACATAAAATAAAATGAAATTTACATAAGAAATGATGAACTAGAAAGAAGTTACACTATATTATAAGAAATGTAACGACGGAGAAAAGACTTATAATTGACTGGAATGAAGGCATCTAGATATAACATACGTAAATGATTCCTAAAGGTAATTTTCTCGTTTCTTACCCTTAAGAAGATTAGTCCAAAGAATAATTTAATTTCTCACGTATTTTTCCGGCCAATATCAGATCTCTTCCCAATTTAAACATACACGTTAGAAAACAGCAGGTGATGTGGACGGAAAGATTATAATTGCTGTGTAGGAAATTGATATCGAACGTAGAAAATCTGTTTTTCACCAAGATGCGATTCTATTTTCGATATCAGATGAGAGCTTATTTTTCACTAAATCGTTATCGATTAACTATATTCAGCTTCAATTCTTAGGCAATTTCGGAATTATTACTTGAGCAATAAGCCAATATGGATTGTTTTTTAAATTTATCTTCCGTTTTGAAGCAATGCGACGAATATATCGGATGGATCTCGCATTTTTTTCTGTCGCGGTCAAATGACGAGACAGCAGCCCCTCTCTAAACTTTCATGCCACACCAAAATAAGGACCTTCTGACCCACGGCAGCAGACTTAAACATGCCCATGTAAACATTCACGGATGGTGTTCGGGTAAAGAACCTGCTACCCCAGGCAGGGTCGGCCAGAACAAAAGCGGGGACTATTGCAATGTTCAATTGCGAGGCCTTAAAACAAATTTCGTACAACCAAATAATTTATTACATCGCGTAATTTGGTATTTTATGGATGAAAGGAATACATGAAAGTGATAAATAATTATTTTTATAAAGTTAAAATTTAAGACACACAAGAAATCGTTAATAAATCAAATAATAAAAAGAATTTCTTGCAATTTAGACTGCGACTTACTAAAATAAGCTGACAATATATGATTTTTGTTCCATTTTCTTGTATTTTTTAATTGCAAATTCTTTGATAATATCATCAGAATTTAGTTTTTTCGTTAATTCGGATTCGAGAGATAAAATGCCAATGAGGTTAATCGTTCTTTACTAATGCAAGATCTCAAAGTTTTATTATTTTTAATCTTGTGAAGTTCTTTCTGCAAATGCGACGGTAATTGATAAGGTCAATATAATTTTCAGAAAAGTAGCAAAATTTGGATACAATTCAAATAAATTATTTTTAAATAAATCCTGAATCCTTATCCTTATAATTAATAATATAATAAATGCGAAAGTGTGTCTGTCTGTGTCTGTACGTTACGCTTTCACGACCAAACTACCAAGCCGATTTGGATGAAAACTGGCAGAGTTGTAGCTTGAAACCCAGGAATGAACATAGGATATGTGATTTTATCATAAATTCAATATTTTTGACTACAGACAGCAATTAAATAATTAACAAAGCCCATTGACTCAGCGATTCGCGATGAAGATTACTACTTTATTTTTCAAATTAGCTGTTACCAATTTGAATTATTAAATTTTTTAAATTCACAAATGTAAATGTTTCGTTACATGTTGAAACAGGAAATTAAAAGTTTTGACGGTTGATAATACATACTTGGACGGCTAACAGGAGTGTCTGCTAGTTAGGTAATTTGTTTATCTATGCTAACACACTTTTGTATACGACGTTTTTTGTTTTACGTTTTTTGCACGGATGTAGAAGTTTTGTGGGCTGGACACACGTGAACACGTCACATATAGTTAGTTGCCCATGCAAAAAATATGGTTTTCCCAAACGTACGCCTGCCCCTTTGAGTGTCTCGCCCCGAGCCTGGCATGTGCTAATTTTAAAGGGAATTGTTACCTTTTGAACCTAGATGGTAAATCCTTCGGTATTATCGGAATGCGTGGAATTTATCACTCTCTCCTCTCGCTATGCCAGTCATAACAGTAGCTGGCACGACATTTTGACCTAGGTATGTAATTTGTAACCGTGTGCTATTGCGCAGTCTCTGTACATCCAGGTTACGTATCAATAGTATTGGCGCACCGACTTTTAATCTCAGCTTGTTGGAGGGCACCTCTGACAATTCTAAGGAGTTGAAGAACTCTACGGCATATCATGTTACTTGTTATTGCCCATTACCGTATCTGCAAATAGTTATTCTGTAATACATCCCTCCATTTGTGAAGTATTTTTTTTTTTCATTTTTCTGATCTAAATTTTCATTAGTCAGTGCCAAAATTACCCATTCAACAACCAATCTCTATTCCTCATATTAGCTTGTAGGGCAGGATAAACCTTAATTATCAGTTCCCCTGTACTGTGAATTATTTTGAAAAATTCTCAATTTAATACACTGTTTGAATATCTAGCAATCGCCAAATCTATTTGGCAACTGTATCAAGCGCCAAGTTTGAATCAGTTGTTTCTTTAGTAAACAAAACGTTGAATTCCGTGTTCTTTGGGTTTGTGTAATCCTTTTTTGAAAAATCGGTTAATAAAACCTCTTAAAGCATTAAAATTCAAAATGGAACTATTGTAATTAGCTAAATCGTTTGGTTTAGAATTTAACCGCCAGTGATTATCCAAATCCTTTGGTTACAAATTTAACCTCCAAACAAATCTTGGATGTCGATAAAAAGAGCGATAAAGAATAATTTTGGCAACATTTCCACTAAATTAGGCTCTTATATTAAGTAAACATTGAACGCTTCAACAATAGAAATATTAAATTTAATATTTTCAAAGTATTCTTAAGGCATAACTTTAAAAAGCTCCACTTTAAACATTAATTTATATCCTCAAACAGAGTGTTGAAATTTTGAAAATTCCCATTGACTTAACATTATCACCGGAAGTGGAAGTTAAACGCGGAAGTCCTACTTACATACAAATAACCAAACCAGAAAACTTTAATACACTGTTTGAATCTCTAGCAATTGCCAAATAGATTTGGCAATTGTATCAAGCGCCAAGATCGAATAAGTTCTTTCTTTAGTAAGCAAAACGTTGAATTCCGTTTTCTTTGGGTTTATGTCATCCTTTCATTTAAATCAGTTTTAAAAAAAGCTCTTGAAGCATTACAATTCGAAATGGAACTATTGTAAATTGGAATTAAATAAGTAAGTTATTCATTTGGAATAACTTATTTTTAAAATCAACTGACACGTGATATTTAAAAAAGCGTAAGCATGTGGAATAACTTATTTTTAATGTCAAACATCACATGATCATAAAGAAAACCGCGATTATTATGTGATCTTTCTGAGAGAATAAATAACTAATAAATTTGTCGAATAATAACTGAAATTATTCAACTCGACGTTTGATTTTAAAATTTTTGTTTGCAGTCTATTTAATTTTAGTTATTTATATTTGAATCATTTCCTTATCAGATTTTATTTCTATTGTTGCAGCGTTCAATGTTTACATAAAATAAAAGCCTAATTTAGTGGAAAGGTTGCCAAAATTATTCTTTATCTCTCTTTTGATCGGCATCCAAGATTTGTTTGGCGGTTAAATTTGTAACCAAACGGTTTGGTTAATCACTAGCAGTTAAATTCTAAACCAAACGATTTAGCTAATTACAATAGTTCCATTTCGAATTTTAATGCTTTAAGAGGTTTTATTAACCGATTTTTCAAAAAAGGATTATACAAACCCAAAGAACACGGAATTCAACGTTTTGTTTACTAAAGAAACAACTGATTCAAACTTGGCGCTTGATACAGTTGCCAAATAGATTTGGCGATTGCTAGATATTCAAACAGTGTATTAAATTGAGAATTTTTCAAAATAATTCACAGTACAGAGGAACTGATAATTAAGGTTTATCCTGCCCTACAAGCTAATATGAGGAATAGAGATTGGTTGTTGAATGGGTAATTTTGGCACTGACTAATGAAAGTTTAGATCAGATAAATGAAAAAAAATACTTCACAAATGGAGGGATGTATTACAGAATAGCTATTTGTAGATACGGTAATGGGCAATAACAAGTAACATGATATACAGTAGAATTCTTCAACTCCTTAGAATTGTCAGAGGTGCCCTCCGACAATCTGAGATTAAAAGTCGGTGCGCCAGTACTATTGATACGTAACCTGGATGTACAGAGACTGCGCAATAGCACACGGTTACAAATTACATACCTAGGTCAAAACGTCGTGCCAGCTACTGTTATGACTGGCATAGCGAGAGGAGAGAGTGATAAATTCCACGCATTCCGATAATACCGAAGGATTTACCATCCCATTTCAAAAGGTAACAATTCCCTTTAAAATTAGCATTTGCCAGGCTCATTGTCAGACACTCAAAGCGGCAGGCGTACGTTTGGAAAAACCATATTTTTTCCATTTTCCATCCCATTTCCTATATGTGGCATGTTCGCGTTTGTCCAGCCCACTAAACCTCTACATCGGTGCAAAAAACGTGAAACAAAAAACGTAGTATACAAAAGTATGTTAGCATATATAAACAATTTACCTAACTATAACAGCAGACACATGTACAGCACACTCCTGCTAGTTGTCCAATTATGTATTATAAACTGTCAGAACTTTTAATTTCCCCTTTCTACATATAACGATACATTTATATTCGTGAATTTAAAAAATTAACAATTCAAATTCTTCTCGCACGAAGTCGCGGGTAACAACTAGTAATATAATACGTGTGAAAGTGTGTCTGTCTGTTTGTTACGCTTTCACGACCAAACTACCGAACTGATTTGGATGAAAATTGGCAGAGTAGTAGCTTGAAATCCAGGAATGGACATAGAATATGTGATTTTATCATATATTCAATATTTTTGACTACAGACAGCAATTAAATAAATAACAAAGAAACGCCCATTGACTCAGCGATTCGCGATGAAAATTACTACTTTATTTTTGAATCAACTGTCACGTGATACTCAAAAAAGCGTAAGCATGTGGAATAACTTATTTTTAATGTCAAACATCACGTGATCATAAAGAAAACCGCGATTATGCGAAATTTCTGAGAAAATAAATAAATAATTAATTTGTGGAATAATAACTGAAATTACTCAACTCTACGCTTGATTTTCATTTTCTGAGTTTGCAATTTATTTAATTCCAGTTATTTATATTTGTATCTTTTCGTTATCAGATTTTATTCACTACTATATATCACTATAAATTGACGCCAGAACAGAAATCTATTGATAGATATGATATAGTTGCAAGAGTTTTTAGATTAAAATTTAGAAACTAATGTTAATTATAACTAAAAGAAATATACAAAGATATATTTTGTTCCATGTATTCTTTTAAATGGTAGAAGCAGATGACATATAGCATGGTGGATGATATATTCAACAGATTATAAGGGCCTGATGATACCGTTGAGTGCAATGATGTAATTTACAGTAACAGAGAATATATGAGGAATAGAGAATGGTTGTTGAATTAGTAATTTTGGCACTAACTAATGAATGTTTAGGTCAGAAAAATGAAAAAAAATCACAAATGGAGGGAGGTAGTACAGAATATCTATCTGCAGATACGCTAATGGGCAATAGCAAGTAACATCATATCCTGTAGAGATCTTCAACTCCTTAGAATTGTCAGGGGTACATTCCGACAAGCTGATATGTGCCAGTACTAATGACGTAACCTCGATGTACCGAGACTGAGCATTGGCACACGGCCTCAAATTACACACCTAGGTCCAAACGTCGTGCGAGCTACTGTTATGACTGGCATAGAGAGTGTTTTAATTCCACGCATTCCGATAATACCGAAGGATTTACCATCCAAGTTCAAAAGGTAACGATTCCCTTTAAAATTAGCATTTGCCAGGCTCAGGGACAGACACTCAAAGGGGCAGGCGTACATTTGGAAAAGCCGTATTTTTCCCACGGGCAACTATATATGGCGTGTTCACTTGTGTTCAACCCACAAAACCTCTACATCCGTGCAAAAAACGTGGAACAAAAAAAGCAGTATACAAAAGTGTGTTAGAATAGATAAACAAATTACCTAACTATAACAGCAGACACCCCTGTTAGCCCTCCAATTATGTATTATCAACCGTCAAAATTTTAATTTCCCTTTCAACATGTAACGAAACATTTACATTCATGAATTTAAAAAATTAATAATTCAAATTTTTCGCTCACGAGGTCGCGGGTAACAGCTAGTATTGTAATATTTGTAGTATTGTGTCCTGGAAAGCAACACTCGACGACACATTTTGATTTCGTTAAATAATTTAATGCAATCAATTTTCATTTTGCAAAATCAGTCAGTGGAGCGGGACTTTGTGCACTCGCACCGTTCGAAATCCCTTTGGGCCAGCACTGAACCCAGGATTCTGAAGTCGAAACTCTACTACCAGGCCAGCATGGCTCTGCTGAAATGTCGATAGAGCAGAGAAGAGTTGTACGTCGATCAGTCCATAATACTTTCCTTTGCTGCCAAATCTGTACCTCAGAACCAGACAAACATAAGTCCAAAAATGACAATTTTCAGGTTATCACTGTTTTGCACCAAGCCATAACAACATAAGTCTGTTAACAAATTTCCCAGTGGCGGCTTGTCCATTAGGGCGGCAGAACTACTTGAAATTATTTTAAATGCTTGTTTTTCAATTTTTTTTAAAAAAATAGGGTTATTTTTTTTCTTATTGAAAAGTTCGGCAAACAACGAAAATGGAAAAAAGCGAAAACGAAGAAAGGACAGAAAATTTATCAATGAGCAGGAGATACACAATTTGAAGCAACTCAGAAAGAGCCTTCGAAAGCATCAAAATTGGCAACAGCTAAGCGACGTTCCGAAGACGAAACCAAAATTTTCTCCCAATGAGTTGGGCGGTGACTCGGGCTGCAAACGTTGCAGTCCTTTGGTGCAAGGCCAGTTGTATGATACTTCTTTTTTCTCCCTTCCCTTAGCCTTCGCTCTCTTGATTTGTTTTTCTTTGCTTGTTTCTCGTTCGCTGTTATTTGATGATGGTTAGGTTTTCAAGTTTCCGACGGAAACTCATCTACTTTAATAAGCATTCGTTTTCTTTTATTAGAAATCACTCGTGGAAAAAGACACATCGATAATTTTCTAAAATACAATTCAAATAATTATAATTAAAAATTTTGGACTACAGTGACCTCTCGCTTATACGCGCTCTCTTTTATGCGCGTTTTTTTTTCGCGGTCCCGTCCGGGGATATTGGAAAACAATGCTAACTCTTATTTATTTATGCGCTGCACTAAAAAAGCACCTCTCACTTATGCGCGTCGCAAAAATTTTCTTAGTTCAAAAAGTTTTTTTCTTCAGCAGAACAAAACCCCTTTTTGTTCTTCTTCTAGGAATGCATTCCCTTGCCCTTCCCCTATTGTTCAGATTCCAGGTACGCGTTCTTCTACCTTATACACAGGGGTGTACGTGGGGACTCTTGTGATTGACGTCAGTAAAAGTCGCATTTATACAGCAGCCAATTAGAGAGGTTAGTACGGTACGTACCACGTGACACTGATCGCTAACGAAAGAACCATCTTTGTAGTTTTGGTTGGATGGTTACGTTTTAAAATGGCGGGAAATTGGAGACATTGCAGCTGAAATAAATGGTGGTGAAGACGATGAAGAGAAGGATAACGATGATGAAGAAGATGCGGCAAAAGTTCCCCCCAACACACACAGTGGCATTAGAAACTCTGTTTGACTATTTTCAGTTCAATTCCGGAAGTGAAGGAACTTTTTCATGTCTCGATGAACTTGAAAAGACTTTTTGAAAATTCACGAAGACAAAAACAATCCTCGATTATAAATTATTTTGCGAGAGAATAATAGGAGTAAAACGAAATTTGGGTATGTAAGCATTTCCATTTTCTTTGTGTTCTGAAAAAATAATTAACGGAAGTTATACATGTATTTGCATTTTGACTTCTAATCTTATTTACATTTTTCAGTAGTATATACATAGTATTAATTAACAATATATGTAAACAGTATTGATGTTTCACTTTTAAGCTCCCTTTTGTGGTTTTTCACTTATGCGTGTCTCTCACTTAGGCGCGTTTTTCTCGCTGTCCCCTGCGCCCGCGCATAAGTGAGAGATCACTGTATATAAAAGTAAAACCGTTTTTTAATTCTATTTTAAACATATCTTGAGTGTTTTTCTTTGAAGCACTACTGGCTTCTGAGTTGACTAGCCGCACTGAAATTTCCTTTTATAATTACTAGGGTTATAAGAGCGTAACTCCTCATTTTAAAAACTTATCTGATCGTTTTGGGTATTCCAATTTCTTCTCGTATTTTATCCGCGTTACCATGACAACAAGACTACGTTGGGTGACTTAGTAGTCAGCTCTCCGAGACCGGATTTCACCAAAAGATCTGCCATGCATGTTGTCCTGGTGTAGGGGGAACACGGGGACATTGATACACGTTTTTTGGAAAGCTAAAAAATGATTTTACCAACGGAAACAATTAAAAATAATACACTAAATTTATGCATTTGTTAATCTAATATAGGATTTCAGTCGAGTTTTGGTCATAAATGAAATAATAAAATATTTATTACACTTTTTTCCTAAAAATGGATTTGTATCAATCTGCCCCATACAACAGGTACAATGATACACACGGAAATATCGAAAATAATGATGGTTAATAGGTCTGTGATCAAAACAGAAGGTGTTTTATAAATAAATTTTATATTCTAAATCAAGGTTTAAAAGTTTAACAAAGTAACAAACTTTTATTTTAATCAAAATTTAACATTTTTAATGAGACTGGAAAAATGAAACAATAATGCCTCAGAAAATAATTTATCTCTACAAATAATAAGTGTGTGTGTGTGTGTCAGTCAATAATACTTTGGAGGGAGGAAATGAGAGCCTCGACGATGTTTTTGGAAATTTTAATTAACTAAAAATTAAGGGAAATATTCGCGTTCTTCCTTGATGACTTAAGACAATAATATAACACTAAAATAATTTTCACTCCATCTGAAAATACAAAAAAATTATCTTTTCGATGATATTAATTAAGTTTCCGTACATTTCTTCCAATTTTAATAAATTCGTAAAAAATATTTTAAACCTAACCAATATTTTTCATTTTTGGAATGAAATTCAACCGTGTTCATTGTTTAAAACAAATTCTTAATTGTGTGTTTCTCTTAGATAGTTCATTTTAAAGTTTTTTTTCCATTTCTGAAGACGATTTTGCAAAGTATTATACTTGCTGTTAAGGCGCATTAATACACACAGAAGATGCGTATTAATGTGCAATGGAATCAACTGTATCAATCTGCACCAAGAGTTTTTTTACTTAAAACAAGTTGTCACACAAAATCAACGTTAAAAAAACTCAAAACTTAATATCTGACAGAAAAATACCTGACTATAGACTCGTCTCCGGGACCAGGGGCGAGGTGTCCCGTAATCAAGAAGAAGTACAGAAAAATAAATGTTTTTTTTCCTACCTTTGGAGTAGATTCCCTGGTAGGAAAAAGCAATTAGTGAAAGAAATCTCACAACACGTACTTAGAGTAAAATTTACTTCGACTAATAATAATCAAACGTCCTCACGCTGGTGTGGTGCGGAAATTTCGAGAAGGGGTGTTGGATCACAGGTGTCGCCCTCGTCATTTGACCACGGTTCAAAATTACGAGATCCGCCCCGAGATGGCCCCGTTTTGCTTTAAAATCGGACGTTCATATAACGAAACTAAACTGAACTAAGCGTATCTGAAGCGGCATTTCACTTGTGACGTAGAGCCAGCTCGAACAAAAGCGGAGCCTGGTGAAAAACTGACTTGCGAGACCTTAAAACAAATTTCGTAGAGCAAAATAATTTATTGCATTTTGCTATTTATTACATTGTGCAATTTGCTATAGAAAGATCTAAAGGAATACATGAAAAAGATAAATAAATATTTTTATAAAGTTAATATTTCAATCACACTCAAAAGATCGTTAATAAATCGAATATCAAAAATAATTGCTTCATAAATATAATTTGGTATGCGACTTACTAGAATTAGTTTACAATGTGTGATTTTTGTATCATTTTCTGACATGTGTCAGAACTAATTCGTTATTAATATCATAATTTTGTTTTTTGATCAATTCGGATTCGACAGAAAAAAAATGGTTAGGGAGGTAAATCATTTTTTGACTAATGCTAGATCTGAATTAATTTATTATTTTCATTCCTGAGAAAGATCTTTCTACAGGTACGAAGGTGATTGGTAAGGTCAATATAATTTTCAGAACAGTAACAAAATATGGATACAATTCAAATAAATTATTTTTTAAATAAATATTGTAATATTGTGTCCTGGAAAGTAAAAATCTGTGGCAAATTTCGATTTCGTTAAACAAATGAATTTAATCAATTTTTATTTTGAAACGGGGTCTTGTGCGCTCGCACCGTTCGAAACTTCTTCGGATCTGCCTTGTTGTGACGTAACATGTCAGTTGATGTATCTCTACAACATTTTCTATATTGAAAAAGGTTGTCAGTAACATTATTCACTTTAAATTTGTACTTTTACTTTAAATTTGTTTGAATATCAATCAGTAAATAAAATGCAAAACACGAAAATTTATTTGATATCAGAATTCGACTGCAAGGTCCCATAAAGGCACAGCGTTGCCTTTAACCCCTTACGAGTCGCATTCTCTTTGCTATCTAATAAGATGACCCCTCCTGTTTTGGAAAGGGGCTGTAGTTTTCATTCATCTAAGAAGGTATAGAATACTTGAGATGCTTATGGATTCGACGTAATTTTTGTGTCAAATTATATATCTAATTAATGATTAAATTTTAGTTTATAAGCCTAAAAATGCGATAATTCGATGCACGTCACGAGCGCGAATGTTAAGGGGGTTAATCAACATACCCAATTTTGTCATAGGGTTGCCAATAGGATACATACGGAAATTTTTATTAAACCAATTTACAACACATAGATGGCAGCCTGAGTGCTGA
Source organism: Araneus ventricosus (assembly GCA_013235015.1). NCBI lineage: Eukaryota > Metazoa > Arthropoda > Arachnida > Araneae > Araneidae > Araneus > Araneus ventricosus. The sequence continues at coordinate 12,128 of BGPR01012005.1, forward strand.
TAAAAAAATAAAAATAAATTGATGTTTTTCACTTGAGGCTGCATCTTTTTAGCTTCGTTTGTACGCTTGAGAGTACCATATTTTATTCTACAGTGTTGAAGGAAATCCCTTATCCGTATTATTAGTTATTAAAATTCATCTGTGTCTGACATTATAGAATTTTATCAAGGAATTTTTTTCTGAAACAAAGCTTAGTGTTGTCTGTTGGTAACAAATTGTTTTTAGCTATAAACCATACTTAAAACCAAATAGGATCTTTTAAAGTATTTTTTCCATGTTTTATTCAGGAAATGAAAGTCAAAAAACATTTTTAAATCAATTTTTTAAAAAAAATCGGGCTTTTAAGGGTTAAAGCTGATTTTCCGACTTAAGCGGTAAGCTATGAAATATCATTTTTATACATCATCCTTCAGGAAGTTATGAAATATTAATGCAGAAAAAATTCTTTCCTAATAGTCGGCCTGAACCTGACCCGAAATATTAAAAAATAACCGACCAGCCCGACTCGAATTTCGGGTTGGTCTTGAAATAAAGGTCTACCATCAACTACCAATCATCAAAAATGTGCTCAGGACCCTAGTAGGTTGATTTATGGTCCATTAAATTGCATCTAGAACAGTCACACCTCTTTGTACATCGGGCATTTTGCTGGACCAATCAGCTTTAGTGAAATACTATATAGAACAGGTAACCATTCTCTTGGTTCTAAACATTTCATCCCCCTTCTCTTACGTTCACTTGAAGGTTAAGTTGCATTTTTGACCCAAATAAGGTCTTTTCGAGCAGTGATAAGATTGAGAAACTCTTAACCCCCGGAAGCTAAAAATGACACTTCTTCATCTCTGAGAGTTTAAGTGGTGGCACGTTGCATCACGTAAACTCGCAGAGATAACGTTCTAATGTCTTTGGAATCAAAGTCCATTCGTTTTGTACAGATTTCAGATGACAGGACCGTATATAAAAGGTTCAAGGCACGAGCCATTAAGATTTAGAAAGGTGCAATTTCAGTAATGTGTTACGTAATGCAGACAGAAAGGAATGAAAAATACATTGATGGTCTGATTTCGATGTTTTGGTAGGGTTGTTACCTTCTTAATGTACTGCATGAAGTCTGCTTTGAACTCGAAAAATCACTTTTTGATAAGGCGTAATTAGACATAACATGGACGCATGTTATGTCTAATTACGCCGCTTATAATACCGTTATAGACAAGTCATTAAAAAATAAAATATTCGAATAAACATGATATGTATATTAAATTCTTGAGGCACAGTTATTCGTAAAAAGATAACGGTGATTTTCATCATATTCATGTGAATAGTTCTTGATATATAAAAATGTAGTTATTTATTATTATACCATGGGACAGACTTTTACGTTTGCATAGCAAAAATTCATTTAATAAAAACAGTTTGTTAAAAAACACTTTTATTAGGGTACTAAAGAGTAGATTTTTTTTATTTTCTACTCCTTAGTTTTAAATTATTATTCAATTCTATAGATATTATGGAATCTTGAAATCGATTTTTTTCTCAAATTTAATACCTAGTGGCGTCACTGGTATGGAATCAAAATGTCATTATATTAATTGATTAACTGATAATTAAACTCTGAAAATATTGAAATGGTGTACTATCGTCGAGAATACACAAGTGAACAAAATTTGAAAACTCTAACACCTCAGGAAGTGAACGGAAAATCGATTACAAGATTTAAAACAAGTCACTTCAAGTTCACAAGTTAAATAAAATTGTTTAATAATATTGTCAAGAAAAACTGTGAAAGCGCCTTAATATTTTTAAGTTGTTAAAGAAATGATTTGTGTGAAATGAATCCAAAGTTTTTATCAACACTGATTGTGATGAAAATGTATTTGTACTTTCTAAAAACTTTAAATTATAAGATTCGCATGCACTTAAAACTTTCCACAAAATGTAAGGAAATTTATGCTGCGATTTTTCTACCATCGCCATTTTTGTATATAAAGATTGGGCCTTTTTAAAAACACTCTTCGAATTTGAAAGTTTAAAAAATGTTTATATGAAAAATAGTCAAATTTTCTCATAGAGCGAAAACAGGAAATGAAATCAGATAAATTGATTAGTATTTGATCTCGTGAACTGAAACTTCCTTGGGGAGGGGGGGGGGGTGCGCAAAATAATTTACTGTTTTCTCCCATTTAATTTTTTGAGCACCCTAAGTCTTTCTTTTCTAACTTAAACCTAACAGTCTGCTTTTTTGTCGACTTCAAAATTTGAATTTGCTTTTCAGTACAGAAACCAAAGTCGAATCATTGCTCGCTACCATATGTATTTTCTAATCACACCTTAACCAAGAAAAATTACAAACTGCATCATGGCGCCCATTTAAATAGTTCTGGTAATGCTCGTAATACATTTAAAACTAATTTTTTTATTTAGACAGAATTTAGTTATAAGTACCAGCAATCTATATTCAGTGTTCGAAACTCTGTATTTCAAATAATAATTTTATTGAAGTCCTTGTATAACCCTAAGAAGCATAGATACAGAGGGTGTTGGCACATTTTTAGACGATTTCATTTCGCCGTAGGAAAAATTCTTTTGCTTGAAAAAATTTATTTTCACAACAATTATATTTTTGAAGCTATAAAGTATAATATGCTACCTAAAAGTTCTGCTTACGTGCGAAATGGCGCTTTTGAAGAAGCGATGGATGCATGACTACGTATTTGCTGTTTCCGAAGAGACTTAATATTATTCAGTTATTTAAAAACGCTGTGAAAGCCATTGTTTTTTCGATATCTAAAGAAAAAATAAGTAATATTGTTAATAAGAAAGAAATCGTCCAAGTTTGGTTACAAGTGGTAAAAATGTTCCAAATACGTATCCAAGGAAAAAACGCAGTTCTTAGAATATGCAAATATAAGATCTTTAATGATAAAAGAAAATCCTGCAATCAACGTTTTGTTGCAAAATCATTAAAATACTCAGTATCAACTGTATACAAAATTATTAGCACTGATTTGAATTCCAAAAGGGCCAACAAATACAATTTTTATCGTCTTTCTCCAAGTCATATCGCTGAACGCAGAACACTCTGCCGAATTTTTTATGAAAAGCATTTACCTGGACAAAAATGCAAAAAATATTGTAAAAATAAATGAAGCTTGAAGCTATTTAAATGACTGTAAGAAAAAAATCAATTTATTATCAAAGAGGAGAAAAAAACCCTTTAATACATGGTTCAAAGAATCTAAGAAAAACAATTTTAAGGGAATTATGATTGTTGATACTTTTTAACATAATGGCAAAATAAAAGTAAAGAGAGGGGATAAAAATGTTAAGATCAACTCCACATACTATCAGGAGCATATTTTATCCACAATCTTCAAATATGAAATAACATCTCTTTACCCACAATGCTATCAATCAGTAGAACTGCACCAAAACAAGCAAGCAGCCGCACATCACAATCCACTGTTTATTTCCTGGAAAAAATAGTACAAGAAATGTGTATTAAGACTATAACCTTCACTGATATTCCTGGTAAATAGTTCTGCATCATTGAAATCGTCTAAAATATGTGCGAACACCCTCTGTACATGCTTATATATGTTTATATATTTCGTCGTCGATGATGAGGTCTGTCGTTGCTTTTCTTGTATAGCCAACTTGATTGATCACTGACTATAGAAATCGTACGAGAAATAAGATATTCTAAAACTGTCAGCCTAGTTTAAATTCATTTTACGTAATTTCTCTCTGCTATAAAATAAATCTTTGTTGACGAGATTATCCGACTCACCGTTTTCTACACGCGCTCGTGTTTGAAGTCTTTTTCTCCCTTCCTCTCTCTCTCTCTCTCTCTTTTTTATGAAGTCTTCAGGTGAAGAAATGAGTAAATGATAACTATTAGTAGCATGCAATGAATGAAACAAACGAATATATTCTGCTGCTGTTTATTGTCTTTTCAGCAAATGTGTTGATGTTTTTTCCTTGTTCACGCTGAATTTGATGATGGTGACAAAACTGAAAATTAAAATGCAAAATTTAACATTTCGTATTGCGGATGCTTGTCTATGATGGAATACGGCAGTTGTACAAAAATATAGTATCTCAAGAGAGACATCTGTTGTAATGTAATGGTTGTGAGCGCCTGGCCTTCCCTCAACCTCAGTGGCGAATCCAGGGAGGGGGCTATGGGGCTGCAGCCCCTCCCAGAGCAAAACCAGAATTCTTGATTTTATTTAAAATCACTACAGATGTTTGTTCTTAATTCCCCTTTCTTTTTTTAAAAAATAATAATAACATGACAACATTGCTTTCTGGCTTGACAGGCTCGAAAATTTTCCTACTTTTCTAGTCATTCCACTTGAACCTGTAGCGTCGACAGGGTCGAAAACACTTTTTGGCTACTTATTTCACTGTATTCTTTTATTAAATTATCGAAAGTATTGTAGTGTTCTTTATGATTCTTATCATCAGGTGAATAAAGTTTATGAAGTTAAAGTGTTTTGGTTTCCATAAGCCATGAGGTTTGACATTCGTCATGACGATACGAAATTTTTATGGCCTCAGCCCCTCCCAGACCCAAATCCTGGATTCGCCACTGCTGAACCTACTGTAGTTTCGAAGTTCACTTCGGAAACAGACCAAACCGTACTTTCGAAGTTCGCCCTTCAAGAATAGGTTTAATTTGCTATCTAACCCTTTGCGGACAGGTACGGCGTATAATGTGCGCCACAGTTCACCGATCTCGAAATTGAGGTGTATGGAATCCAGTTAACGAAGAAGATAGCGGCTAAAATTCGGACACAAATGTGTATATTATCCATCCACTCAAACCCCTAATCTTATTACACTATTAAAAATAAAGTTTTATATAAGTAAATAAGCGCAGAGTTGTAAAAAAATTGGTTGGCGTACAGAGTACGCGAACCTGATCTGAGTGTTCTAAGAAGTTACCTGTCCGCAAAGGGTTAATATTTGTGTGAACTGAAATATATTGCATGAGGGTATATCTTTCTTTAAATACTCTTTGGATACAAACAGTAAATAAAAAAAAAGAGTTTTTAAAAACATATTTTTATTAGTGCACTAAAAAATAGAAATATCTACTATTTTAATTATTTTCTACATTTTCACGTCATTAATTTATAATTCACTATAATAATTGCTATGTAATCTTGAAATTTATTTTTCCAAAATTCACAACCAGGTGGCGCCACTCATATGGAACCAAAATTTAAATAATTTAATCAATTAAATGATAATTGAGTTCTGAAAATCTTAAAATAGTGTCATTGTGAACACATAACTGTCAAAAATCTCAAATCTCTAGCACATCAGGCATTGAGTGAAAAATCGATTATAAAATTCCATCTTTACAAATATGTAACAAGTCAAGTTAAATAAAAGTGTATAATAAAGGAAATTCTTAAAGGCATTTAGTAGAAAACAATGAAAAAAAACTTGCGATTGAAAGAAAAAAATTCATTCGAAAAAATTCCTTCCCTGCTGAAATAAAGCATAAATTTAGTCCGAAGTAAATCAATTGTAAAGGCAATACGGATATTTAAAGTTTTTAAGATTATGCTTGCTAGAAAATCTTATTTTCTTTTTCAGGATACTGTTGCTTACAGGCAATTCTCCCGTTGGTCTTTTTACGATGCAATTGTTGAAAGCTTGGGGTGGAGACATTACAACAGCTGTCCCGACGGCCGGCCTCCCAATGTGTCATGAACTTCGTGCAGACGATGTTATTGTTTACTCGGTCACGAATTTTGAAGCGGAACTGAAAAAAAGAAGGAGGTATTTTGTTTTTATTTATAGAAAATCCATTTCACTTTTCTGAAAACAACAATATCATTTAAGACCCTTTTATTGGTCCGTTTGAATTTTATTTGGTCTATTACATATCAGAAATGCTCTTATTAAAAACTATACACAACACGATAATTTATAGAATATTTACATAATTGAAGTGCAGTAAAGAACCGTTTATATGTCTTTCAAGTGGCTGACGTAAAACGACGTATAATCGTAATTAATTAACTTAATTTAGTAAATATCTTTGATTATTACAAATTTAATACTACTCATGCAAATTCATTTAAAAGTATTAAAGTTTTTTAAGATAGTACTAGTACATTACTACATAGTATGGAAATCAATAATTAAATTTTAAAACTAAACATTTATCATAAAAGTGAGAAAAATCATACCTTTATTGCATATATTGAGTACTAATTATACATATCTTATGCGATTTATATGCAGGCAGGTAGACGTTTAATTAAGAAAATCTTCAACTGTCGTCTGACGTGCTGATTGTCTGTGAGTATTAAGTACATTATTATGAATCGAATTAAGTTCATTGAATGTTTTTCCCTGTTCTTTTGACAAGAGAAATAAATTAGTAGTTTTTCAATGGAGTCCATTACATCTTTAAATAAAGGTAGAATAACTTCTTCATCATCGCTTCAATTAGCACCAGTCTACTTGTCTTCTATTAATTCACCAACTCATATCTTTGTCACAGTTCACATACTTGAAAGGCGGAAGTTCTCATTTTCAGAACGGGGGGATACGACGTATAAACGAAGTACTTTATCATCACAATGAATACGAATGAGTCGGGACGAATCTAAACGACCTATAAATGAGAAACGTATAAACGGTGCTTTACTGTATGTTGTTAACCTGTTCCCTGTTATAACACAGGTCGTTCATTGTGAGATACTCTGAAATGACATAACACTATTAGTGGGAAATAGCTAATGGAAATCGCACTTCGGAAAAGAACGCTATTCTCATGCTTGTAACATTTGTGACAGGAACCTAGAGGCCAACACAGACCTTCATCCACGGAAAATCTTGAGGAACTTCAGGAACAGCTTCCAAAATATCAAATGTTCTCAAGAGTGCATCATCAATATAATACGAGCATGCAAACCCTCTAAAAGATTTTTTTAATTTTTGGCAAGAGCAGAGAAGAAATTACGTTGAATCGTTGGCCTTAACACTCCACAATTAAATCTGCAGTTTTTGTTCAGTCTTTCAGTTAAAAATAAATAATGAAAAAAATGAGTGTTTTATTCGAAAACAGAGTTAAATGTCAGGGTGAAAAATAAATTTTTATTCAAAGGGAGGTGGTGCTTAATTGTTCGATGTTTTATTTCGGCATATGTGAAAATGCATAAAAAGATTCAGAAATATTATCTACAAAAATAGCTTGATATCAAACGTTAAAAATTCCGATCAATTTCCACTGGTGTTCAGAAATTAAGAACCATTTCGTAAAATGCCAGAAATTAGTTAGAAAGTTAATACGAGAACAATGGTACAAAATCAGTTGTGGAGAATCATATAATATACAATCGTTAAAACTCACATTTTACACTGGAGATTCGGTCACGAGGGCATTTAGGGAACCGTCTAGAAATTGAAGAAGAGGAAAAAGGATTTCGGCTGATACCCGATTCACAGAAAACTAATAATGATCTGAAACTTTCATTAATGGTTTTGTTTGCTGTGCACATTGCTTACATATATTTTCGTAAAAATTGCATGGATATTCGGGAAGATACAAAGGTTTTCTTTAAAAAATCCCAAATGTTCCCGCATGTTTTTTGCTTATAAAATGCAGAGTTTTTATCCAAATTACACGAAACTCACAGAATACTGGAAAATATGTTAGAGAATAGTGACAAAATTGAACCTTTAAATCTTAAATTTTCTCCTTCTGGTGTGGTGTGGAAGTTTCAAAAGTGAAGTGCAATCTCAGGTATCGTCCTCTCCATCCGACCACGGTTAAAAATTTCAAGATCCGTTCCAAAAAAATTGTCATGTAACCTCAAAACGGGGCTTTAATTTAGCTAAAACTAAAACAAACCAATAAATGTGAATAAAGCTACATTAAAATTTCTAAATTCTTGATCTATAGTAAAATAAAATCTAGATCTATATATTGAAAGGAATGAACGAAATTGAGCTCCATATCTCACAGAATACTCAATGGAGCTCTACAAATTCATTTATCGAGAGCTTTTTTTTTAAAAAAAATTATAATTGTGTCTCTAAGATATCATATCTCTTGTTCTCAATTTAAGTATCGGCGTTTAAATTTTTCTTTTAGATTATTTAATCGCAAATTCGATAATTCCGTCTTTGTTAATTTGAATTTTCCATATCCATCGGCAGAACACAAAGAGTCATTTATTTTGCTTACCCATTTCAATTCATTTACAAGAAAATTACCGGAGGTATGGATTTTCAGTATTCAAAAACGTTATCAGTTTCTTTTTAAGAAATTTTGTGTTAGCTTCTTAATCAAATATTTCTTTGAATTTAGAAGTCTTTTAAAGCTAGATTTCTTTAAAAGGATTTTTGCGGAATTTCGTGCTACATTATTTTCTTCTTATGACTTTCTACAAGCCTTTTCCCCTAGTTTTTTTCTGTTCTTGATAAGTTTTTATTTCTTATAAGGAAGTTTCTTATAAGGAAAGTATTCATTTTTAAAAAGAAACATGTTTTTAAGTTCATTCGATGGCTCCGTGTTTATAAGTTCGGTACGTTCGCTAGTATATTTGAAAAGCTAAGTGTACATATATAAAACATGAAGTGGATGCTATGTTAGGTTTCAAATTTGAAGGAACCTCAAAAACCATTTAGAAAGATCACTAAATAAACAAAATATTTAAATGAAATAAAAAAAATATTAAGAAATATCTGAAATTTCCCCTTCTAATAAACCAACTTTTCTATTTCATCCATATAGATAACAATGGATAATTTTTAACCAAATAATTTAGATACACTTAAATAAGGTGACTAGATGTCTTGGATTAGGCAAGACAGTTTCGAAGTTTGACTCTTTGCCCCCGAATCCGGATTTCTCCCAAATTTGAATTAAATGTCACGAATTGTACTTGTAAGGATATAACTCACATTTAAAAAGATTAATTTTGTTAGCGTTAAAATTAATTAAAGTTAGCAAAAATAATTGATTTTGAATAAAAGTAAAATGAACGCTCCTTTCCGACTTTTGCTGTTCATATAAAGTGATAAGAAGTCCCGGGTTAACCGCACGGTCCCGATTTTCGACTCCGTCTGTCCTACAAATATATACCTGATTGAAATATGTACTGTATTTGAATTAAATGTCCTGGATTGTCCTGTTTTATAAATACTAGCAACTAGTTCATATTTAAAACAATTAACTAGATTCAGTTTTTTTTAAAATTAGCTTTTGAAGAATTCTCCTTTCTAACTTTTACTATATATAGAATAAGGTCTCCTTAATATGAATAAGGCAGATGAATCAGTCTGGAAGAAAAATAGTAAAAGTTAGAGGAAAATATTTTATTTGTGCTTCTTGAACTCTTCTTGATTTTTTTAAATATTTTTATAATTAACTATTTCATTGTTTCCGACTTTTTCAAATTTTATTTTTGGATTTTGTCCCCCTTCCGTTTCTAGTTACGTTCCGGAATTGTGCACTGGGGTTCTTGAGCGTCCCGGATAGAAGTTCAGAAAATGTGATCACTCTAATTAATACACTGTTTTCCAACAACTTTAATTTTAAATGGGCATAAATTTTCATCATTTTCTGAATTTCTTTCTTTTTTTATAAATAATATATTTAATACTTTTATTCAATTTTAACTTTTCGATACATTTCTACTGAAAACGTGCAACATTTGTACTGAAAACATGTCACATTTGTACTGAACACAAATCACATTTTATGCCAATTTCTTTTGGTTGGAATGCGTTATAGTGGATAAATGTATAGTTAAAATTCTTTCAAGCATTATATCTAAAAATTTATGTTTCTGTAACAGTTTTTCGTCTCTTTCAAGAAACCTTTCTAATTCACATGTTAATCAACAGCTATTTATGACGTGTGCTTTAAACTATAGGTCTCGACCCCAAGCGAGGTTGTGTAGAAGAATGAAAAGTCTTAAAACTTTCCAAGTACCTCCTTTGCGCATTTTTAGATTTTATAAGCAAAAATAACAAAAAAAAAAGAAATCATTACGATGCAAGATATTCAATCAAAATTTGCTGAATATTTATTGAAAATTCCATATACTTTTATTTATCATCAGTTGATATGTTATTTTATTTAACTTATAGTTTGTAGGTAGATACAAAATTTCCACTTCAAAAAAAATTTCCTATGGTATACTGTAGTTAAAACGACAGTTACATTATAACTTAAAAGTTATGTTGAATACATTATCTCATTTATCTTGCAGTTTTGGGGTTAATCGAAAAATGGGGTCGCGAGAGGAAAAAGCTTAAAACGCCTTGATGTAAAAGACAACCCCCCTTCACTCCACAGAAGAGAAACAACCCACTGTGATTTTTTTAAATCAATAGAAGTCGACAAAACAAAATTTAACTTCTTATGTTATACATTAAAAAGTTCCGTTGAATATGACATCATATTTATTTTACAGTTTTGTTGTCGATGCAAAATTTTCTGAACTAAAATGGGTTCAGATGGAAGTTTAGAAGTAGAATCGAATGCCCTCCCACGGAATAAAAAAAAAAGTACGCTGTGATATTTTTTAAGCAATAGAAAATCCAACTAAAAAGTTTGAGTTCTAGAAAAACTTTTTCTTCAGTTCAAAGAAATGCCTCACTGCAGCTAACGATATAGGTAAAAGGATGAGTTTCAGAAAGAGCTTTAGGCATTGCCAAATCCATTAGAGGAAGAAAGGTCAGCTGCTGCCTCATGAATAAGCTCCGGGATGTTTACAAGAAATGTCAGAGATTTCAAGCGCGTGGTTTTTGTTTGGAAGAAAAGTGCATTTAGAACTTTATATAGCTAATTTTTTTTAATTATTCTAAAACTCTGCAAAATTTTTCAAATTTTGTTTTATTCATTTATGATTGCATTCTGTAGAATAAAAACGAACTATTTCAATAGATATATATATAAAACAAATACAGGACATAAAACGTTGAATGAATAACTAAGAAAAATAAAATTATAACTGGCTACAGCAAATTAATTGATGTACGCAATACCAAACCCATTAGAAAAAGATCAGGTGTTGTCTCATTAATAAGCTCCGGGATGTTTCCAAGAAATGTCAGCGAGTCCACGCGTGCGGTTTTTATTTATAAGTAAAGTTTAGCCAGCATATTACAGAGAAATATAGCTACTTCGAAACTGACGGGACCGCAATAAAAATTCGATGTGTCCAAAAATTCGAATTAAGAAAAACTGGTCCTAAAAATGAGTACAACAAAAGAAAACAATTATTAAAACGAAAAATGAATCCTTACTGCCCTTTATTGAGCAATATTTAACTATTTTATATTAAAATACATAATTAGTCAATAAACAGTATGTAATTTTAATAAATAAAGTAAGAATAATTATTATTAATTTTTTATAATTTTAATAATAACTATTTTGATAAATAACTAATTTTAACAAATAGTATGCAGCATTTTGAATACAACAGTTAGACAATTCACATTAAACATGATCAAAGTTTTTTAAAAAGTGAGAAATGATCGAGTATATCGGTCGAATATATTATATTGTAGAGCAGTTAAGTTTTCGAGAAAATAAAGGGGCCTGAAAAAATTATTCACTTACTATTACTGAGGACACAATCTACGGACGTATTTAATAATGAAAACAATACAAAAATAAAAGCAGTATTTTACAATTTTTAAGACTCCGAATTAGCCAAAATAATTCTAATAGCAGACGATAATTTATTATTATGTTAATAGGAAATTCAAGGGACCAAAAAAAAAAAAAAAAAAGAATTAGCCGAATAACATTTTATTATTCTGAAACTTTCCAAAATTTATCATGTTTTATTTTATTCATTTATGATTGATTTAGCATGAAGACAACCTACTTCAATAAGTATGAAACACACGCAGTATATAATATGTTGAATCAATTATAAAATACAAACTATACATATAAAGAATAGTAGCATAAATAATATTTTTTGTAAATTTTAACGAGATCCGTAATTAATAAATCGATTTAATTCGACTCTGATAAAAAAAGAAAACAATTAAAACCTTCTATATTCATTTTCTTTTTTTTGCAATTCAAGAGCATTCTGGAATTATCTCATCTGGGGTTAAATAAAAATTTCTAATGAAGTATATATTTGCAAGCATTCAAAATGGTTCTTGTCAGTGACACCTGGAAATTTTGCACGAATTTTTATAGAAAAGATATTTTCAAAACAATCTGGAAAGCGAAAGTTTTCCCAGTTTTTATTTAAATATGAAATGCTTTTGTATAAGAAACAAATACTTTCTTTGAATTTTTTTATGTGTATATTGTAAGCATCGTTTGGAACACCTGTTGTCACGGAAGTATTATTGTTTTATGTATGCGGGTAAATGAGACTGCCATCTATTGGAATTAATCTCAATTGACTTTATTTTCAGTTAGCGTAGTTTACTACAGGAGCGCCATCTATTGGATTAAACCCACATCAGAATTTATTTTCATTTATCTGTAGAACAAGAAGCGAATGATTCATATTAAAAAGAAAAGCGTATATTATGGTTATATTGCTTAAAATAGAAGGTTTTCTTTTTATTTCAATCAAATAGTTACCAACAAATGGGTGGAGAGAGTCTTCGCTTTCTCTAAAATAAGAAATAAAGCAGGGCCGTCTTAGAAAATTTGAGCGCCCTGGGCTGGAGTATTTTGGCGCCCTATCAATCCAATAATATATAGGAAATTCAGCGCCTATGGCCCCACGATAATATCTACCTATAAAATAAATCTGGAGCCCCACTATGATATTAGGTATCAGCGCGCACAACTAACAACTTTATCATTGATAATGTAGGCAACATCTATGGTAGTCTTAACTTAGAATATTCTCACGGATTTTCTCTTCATGAAGATTTTTTTTAAATGATATTCATGCGTTTTATCATTACAAAATCGATGGCTGTCTAATTACAAGCCCTAATCATACCTTTACTTTTAACACAGTTACATTAAAATTGTAATTATAATAAATTTTTTGGTTCAAAATTAAAACAAAATCAGTAAACTTTCAGGCGCCTTTGGGACAATGGCGCCCCTGGGCAACAGCCCAATGGATAAAACATCCCTGTTCTAAACCTACGACGAAATGTGTTAAGAAGTTACTAATTCATTAAAATATTCCTAAGTAATAAACTAAGTTCTTATGTATTTTTATGCTTTGAGGACTTCTTGAGTATTGTAATTGCAATGGTGTAGAAAGGAAAAATGGCACCCGAGACTAACTATCATTTTCTCGCCTCCATCGTAATATCGGGTTTTAAAAAGTGGGAGTCGAATTTAACACATTAACATTTCGTCTTCGCCCCCCCCCTCAACAAGATTGACACCCGCAGCCAGAGCCGCATTAAACCTTGTAGGCGACACCCCTTCCTCTCTCTAACTTTCAAAACCAGATATTTTTTTAATTGATTTTAATTTAATCTCTGTATAAACAGTTTTGAAGTAACAAATGTTATAAGAAACTGAAATAATAAAAGATTTAACTGCGAGTCAACTTTAAGAGAGTTGGTTAAAGCATCTCGTATAATAATAATAAGAAAAACCCTGAAATTTAAAGGTAATTTAAAATAAAAGAGGAAAAAAATTAGAAAACTTTTCCCGACACAATCTAAATACTCATTAATTATAGCAGAGGTTTCCAACCTGGGGTATGCGAAATCAAAGTTGTTAAAGGCGGCAGCAAGAACATAAGGGATTAAAAAAGTTAAAGAAGTTTGTTTCACCAAGTGGAATACTTGCTATTTAATAACTATAGCACTTAAATAGTTGAATATTACGAAGTGTAATTTTATCTTATAAGTTAAAACGAAATATTACGATACGGGTTTCATTTGCTTTGGAGTTGAAGTAATACTATTGTAAAGATTGAAAAAAATGCAAAATCAAAAATAAGGTTTGCGAATATTATTGATTCAAGTCATTTCACTTGCTGACTTAAGTTTACCTTAAAATTGATAAAACTTCTTTGCATAGACGGGATGGTTGGGGGGGGGGGGGGGTTGATACGATAGTAAAGGGGACGCGAAAGCAAAAAGAATAATCAAGGGATACGCGGGGGAAAAAAGTTTAGGAACCCCTGAATTATAGGATCGGTCATTTTTCAAAATAAACAGAATTGGAGAATTATAAAAGAATAAAGATAGTTGGGAATAATTATTAATAAAGTGTTTTCAAATATTAACTTTCTTGAGATTTTTTTATATAATTTCTTTCCAAATATCTTAAAATCAGTTTTTTTCCTAATAAGTCAAATTCACTACCCATTATAGCCAGCGAGTTCAGGCATTCCTGACTTGTTAAAGATCGAAAACAGTTTGTCCGTAACAAAAATTTCAAAAAACTACGTTTATTATTAGCAATTAGTGATCATAAGACATCTAATTTTTCATTGCTGTCATTACATTCGGAAAAGCTCACTATACCATATTTGATATATTAATTTTATACGAATTCATTGCAGGCACTATAGTTTCTTCACTGGCTTTTTATAATTTTGACATGAACAGGATCAGATTTCCCTTTAGTCTAACCTTGGCCATAGCCTAGGGCGCAACAGAAAGAGGGGAGGGGGTATATGCAAAAGAAACAGAACAGCCAAAATTTTCCGTATCGTTTTGAAAAGGCGAGGCAAAGTACTGTTCTTCAAATTTACATCCGCATACATTAAATAAATTGAACGGTTCTTTCCCTCTATAGGTCGCGTTGTTTTGCTCAGTCGCAGGCAAAATGTATCTAGTATATCTCTTATAAACACAGCGCAGCCCACGCGTTTTGTTTAGTTATAAGAACGTCCCTTTTGGTTTGGTTTTAATGGCACAAGGGCCAATTTGGCCATACTGCGCCAAACTAAAGTCCCCTTTAAACTCAAATGTTAAATGAAAATTCCAGATTTGATTTATCAATAGAAGTTCATTACGTTCATAAAATATACATTGCTTGATTATAAAAAATATAAATTGCTTGATTATAAAAAATATAAATTGCTTGATTATAAAAAATATAAATTGCTTGATTATGAAATATATGTTACTACTTTTCTATATAGTGTAATAAGAAATCAGCCTTAATTAAGAGTGCAATGAGATTTCCTAAGTGTAACTTTTAACAACAGTTACTTCTGTTTCGAATTTGAAAACTAAAATTACAAAGTGAGAAGAACACGAGACAAATTCGAAGAACTTTTCGCGAATTTACCTCTGGGGGAAAACTGTTCCAAACTGACATTTTTAAATAAAGTGAAAAAGAATATTTTGATTCGTCTCTTCGAACTTGGCACTTGAAGTCAAGGGCAGAACTCTGAAAGCAAATACTAAAGTGTTGGAAGTTGAGCACCGTTTCCAGTGTCACATTTTGTGAAAGGTACGCACCCATTTGACCCGTCTCTAAATGTCCTTAATTTTAAATAATTTCTTCTGTATATTTAAAGTATTCAGAATTCATGCTACTACATTTGGAATTATTTTAAAATTTCAATTCGAATAATTCAATTTGCTGGAAAGGTTTGCAAAGTTTAGCTTACACATTAATAAAAAATGTAATCAAATGCATAGATGGAAACGAAATAAGGGAACTTTATTACAAAGACGCAACCATACAAATAACGAATTACAATATCATTATAAAATTAAAGACAATACATACATACATTGGAATTTGAAAGGTAGTAAAACAAAAGTTTCTGATTTTACTTAAGAATAAGGGTTCAAATAATTCAATTAATATTCAACAATTACCCATAAAAATCATGCTTAGCATTTTTTAAAAAGTCGAATCAAAAGGCAATTTTATTTACAAATTGCTTTGAACACATTGAGAATTTAAAACATTCGAATATTTTTTTTTCTTTCATGTATACAAAATATTAATTTATTTCTGAATGCGAATTATAATTTAACACCTTTTAAAGAAGAAAATTCTGTAAACTTAGAAAAAAAAATAATCATTTGGAATTTAAATATTTTTATTCGAATGAAAATTTGCATTTATCACTTCTATTCAATATTTTCATAAAAATATAAAATTTTATTCCTAGAAACTTAACACGTCAAATTTTTGCCAATGCTCCATTTATTGCACGAACGCAGCACGCTTCCACCTGAAACACATTGATCACTATGGTGATCAAATAGTGTTATCGAAATTTCAGAGGATTCCTGATTGGCTGACCGGTCAAGCCATCAATCATCCTTTGATTGAAAATTAGAAAAAAAGTAGGGCTTAATTTTAATGACTCATCTTTTAAAAATTTAGTTAGTATCCCAGAAACATCAATATTTTCAGAAAATTCCGAGACAAAGTACTTCGGATTTAGAACTTTAAACATAGGATAAGAGAATTTTAATTTTAAGCTTATCAATAAAACAGAGTTTCAAAAATTTATAAATGGATGCGATACATTGGTATCGCTCATTAGCTTATTTACATAGATAATTGAAAAAAAAATTATCTCGTTAAATTTTTTAACTTAAAATGTACGATACCAGTTAGTGTGTCCAACACTGCAGTTGTTCAAATTTATGACGCCCTTTTTCAATTAATTTTTAGTAAGGAATAATTGATTAATAGAATTATTTACTACATTTTTTACTTTGAAAGAAATCAGCTTATAGAGAAAAAATTTTAATCAAAAATTAAGTTCAAAATTAATTAAATTTTTTTGCGAAACTTGTATTAATTAATATAAATTTACACAACTCTTATTAAATTCGTGCAATGTAGGATTAACATATCTTTGAAAATGGTATAATAGAGATAGGAAACGGTACAATAATGTTGTAATAATAGAAATACAGTCGGACCTCTATTTAACGAAGTCGCTAAATCCCGAAAAAAAGTTCGTTATATGGAAAATTCGTTAAATAGAGATTCACCTTTTCAAATACTTTAAACTACACAAAACAAATTTTAAATTCATAAACACTAAATATTATTTAAAAGGTAATTAATCACACCTTTATTTTGTAAATTAATATCTATTTGTTTTATATATTTTACCCATCAAAAAGAAATATGCAAGGAAAACTAGAATAAAACAAAACACTGTCCGGAAATACACTGTATTTTCAATTTAAAAAATAATTTTACATTAAAATTAATGAATTTTAGTATTTCATCATACGAAAGTTTGTTGATTTCTACATCATGATCATTTCCATCTTCGTCTTCATCGCAATTCATTGCTGTATTGTTTATATTTTTCACACTGTCCACTTCAAAACTGCCTCATCCACATCTTCATGGACACATGCTTTTAAACGTTTTGAACAAGAATTCGATGAGTCATAATTTTGTATCTAATCACGATTTTTTTTTATTATGGTTAATAAGCTGTTTGGAGGAATACCAAATTTTAAAGCAAAATCCTTTTTTATCACGCCTTTATCCGCCTCATGAAGAATTAATTTTTTTTCTTTGATGCTCAAGCACTTTCGCTTTGACATTTTCCAGCTTCAAGGTCATTGATCACCATAAAATGTGTTAAAAGAAAGAATAAGTTTGAAATGTTTAGAAATATTTTGAGAAATAGGGAGAAAAAAAGTATTGGATCACAAGAAAAAGTTCGTTAGCACAAGAAAAAGTTCGTTAGTTCGTTCGTTAGAAAAAGCTCCAAATAGCGAAGCGCATTCTCTATTGAGAATGCGCTTCGCTATTTGGAGGTTATTTTACGAAGAAATTCGCAAAATGTTCTTGTTTCCAAGAAAAAGTTCGCAAAATAGAGAAATTCGCAAAACAGAGGTTCGTTAAATAGAGGTCCGACTGTATATGTACTAGAATGTCTGGAAAAAACAATTTCCGTGTATTCTAGTACATGTTGTGGTACATGAGTTCATGAAAAGTGAAATACAGTAGAAGGAGTTTTAACTAGGAAATTACAAATTTGTAAAATTATAGTAAATAAACTTCTACAAAATTAACAGCATTTAAAAAATAATTCAAATTCAGGTTGATTCATAATTTTATATTAAATGATAATTACACACTTTCATTAGACTTGATTCGTGTTCGTAAATATAGAATTTTATAATTGATTTTCCGCTCACTTCTTGGTTTTCTAGAGGAGTGAAGTTTTGTACACTAGTGCATTCTCGATGTCAGTGCACTGTTTTAATATTTTCAGAACTTAGTTATCAGTTAATCATTAATTTAATTAAATTCTGATTCCATACTAGCGACGCCATCTGGTAGAGAATTTGAGAAAAAATGATTTCCAAGATTCCATGGTATTTTCAATAATAAAGATTAAAAGAAGTAAATAATTAAAATTTCACTAATAAAAGCATGTTTTGAGAAACAGTTTTTATTAAATTTATTTTTGTATATTAACAAATGATAATTCATCTAGGCGTAGATTTTGGCTGCATTGTTTGCAACGAATACGACACCAAATATCTGCAAAAAAACGTCTTCAACTATATTTATCAAATACATTTTTCTTAATATTAAGGTAATTTCCAAGTCTCAGTCGCTATATTACTGTCAAATATTTAATTTTGCCATCATGAATTCAGCGTCGCAAACAAAATCAAAACCAATTTTTATTCTTTAAGAATCTTGATGGGAAACCAATGAATGAAAATTTGGGTACCCATCTAACGAATGGAAACGATCTTAGTTTAAAGTTTGAGACCTTCTAAATCAACCGATTCGAGATATTTATAAAATTAAAATGCTATGTTTGAGAACGCTCGTGCACATAAGTTCTTAGCAATGAAAATGTAAGATGCAGCTAAGAAATTACATCAGATTTCAAACTCTTAGAGAAATATTGCATACTAGCTGTTACCCGCGACTTTGTGCGCGAAGAATTTGAATTATTCTTTTTTTTAATTCACGAATGTAAATGTTTTGTTGCATTTTGAAAGGGGGAAGTAAAAGTTCTGACGGTTGATAATACTTAATTGGACGGCTGACAGGAGTGTACTGTACATGTATGCTGATATAGTTATGTAAATTGTTTATCTATGCTAATATACTTTTGTATACCACGTTATTCGCACGGATATAGAGGTTGTGTGGGATGGACACACGTGAACACGCCACATATAGTTGCCCATGCGAAAAATATGGTTTTTCCAAATGTACGCCTGCCATTTTCAGCGTCTGGCCCTGAGCCTGACAAATGATATTTTTAAAGAGATTTGTTACCTTTTAAACTGACATGATAAATCTTTCGGTATTATCGGAAGGCGTGGAATTAAAACACTCTCTCTTCTCCCTATATCAGTCATAACTGTAGCTTTCATGACGTTTGGACCGTAATTTGTAACCGTGTGGCATTGCGAAGTCTCGGTATATCGAGGTTACGTATTAGTCTGGCACACCGACATTTAATCTCGGCTTGTCGGCAGGTGCCCCTGACAATTCTAAGATGTTGAAGAGCTCTACAGAATATGATGTTCCTTGTTAATGCCCATTACCGTATCTACAGATGGATATTCTGTAATATCTCAATGTGAAAATTAAACAAAACATCGAGAGAATAATTCACTAACATCATTGGATCACTATGTAACCGTATTAAAAGCTGTAAATGCTACGACAACAGGAAACCGGAAGTGTAAAGTCTCCTTTCTGTTTATGGTCAAAGAAAGCCATATTTTCTTCTATTAACTTTAACACTGACAAAACCCTGCGCTCGAAACAGTAATTTGGCTTGAATTTATTTCAATAAGAATAAAAAGTATTGTTAGAAATTACGTTACAAAAATATTTTTAAACCTTAATAACAATCGGAGAAAACATTTCATCGCAATGGAATTAATAGCATTAAAAAGGTCATTTTCTGGTCTTCAAAATGGCATAAAAATAATTGTTGTCTAATAAATATTTCAGAAGTTATTGGCAAAAAACGTCTAAGCATTAGGCTTAAAAGCGGCTAGTTTTCGTTATTTAATTAAATATCTTAAGAACTAATTAACTCTGAAAGTTGAAAATAGCACCTTTGACCTAGAAATATGCTCTAGAATGTCGTGTGTAAATTTCATGTCGCTACCGTTCACCGTTTAGGAGGAGTTCTTGTGACCGACCGACAGACAAATACATGTAATTTCTGCCTTATTTTATAGATATTTATAAAGTTAAGCAAAATTTTCAGAAATAAAGGTAAATTAGTTCAAAGTCTAACCGTTGCCTAGCAACGGAGTAGCTATAAATTTGCGTTATTTCAAAATCGTCTGCAAGTTAGTCAAGTTATTAAACTTTAAAAAATTAATAAGAATTGAAGTAAAAATGTCACAGAAATAAAATTGGTATCATTGAAAAGGTAAAATTTTGAACTTTAAGACGGTATAAAAATGTTTATCGGACAATTTGTTCCGAAGTTACAGCGGGAAAAAATATCACGTGATAGTTGATTTAAAAAATAATTTATTCCACATTTTTTCGCATTCCTGAAGGATCACGTGACAGTTGATTGAAAAATAAAATAATCTTCATCGCGAATCGCGGAGTCAATGGGCTTTCTTTGTTAATTATTTAATTTTAATCTGTAGTCAAAAATAATTAACTTAACGTGATTTTATCTACCCTATGTCCGTTCCTGGGTTTCAAGCTACAACTCTGCCAATTTTCATCCAAATCGGTTTGGTAGTTTTGCCGTGAAAGCTTAACAGACAGACAGATAGAAAGACAGACAGACACACTTTCACATTTATTATATTATTAAGGAAAGGATTAAAGATGTCTCAAAAAAACTTTTTCATTGTTTTAAATTGACGCGTAGAAGCAAGCCAGCTAAAATTAAATATTAATTAGAATGTCCCTCTGACTGCTTATCCCGCGACATGTTATTTTTTCTGTTGCATCCTGCATTTTTCGCAAGGTAATATGTTTACTTAGTACTTTTAAAACGTTGAATCATATGCCAATAAAGCTTTGCATGTGAATAACAATTCGTATGTTTCAATGGTATTTGAACATGTTTTCAAACGTTGCATCTAAATACTAATTTAAAAATTCGGCAGTCAAAGGGTTAAAACAAAAATACATTCTTCCCTGTAAAAACACATAATCATGAGTATTCATGAAATTCCACAAACTCAAATTTCTGTCATGTACAAGATAATTAAAATAAGATGTTAGCAAATTATTCATTTTGAGAACAAATTCTAGAAATATTCACAGCAAGCATTTAAAGAATTGTTGCTTTCTAAATAAATTTCCATAAAATGATTGTAGACAAACACGGGATGTTTCAATCATCTCCACCCTACAGATGCGTGTTGTATTATTAATTTGGTGGCACCAAAACATTTTAAAGTTGCATATTCACTTGATAAAATATTAAAAGTGTCACAAGCTGCCAGACTCTAGAGTAATTTTATGTCGTTTTGTCGAAAAAAGGACTTTCTGGAATCCAATATAACCAGAAATGATTCTAAACTTGTTACAAGTATTAGAAATTTCTAAATGGCGTGGAATGTGCTGCAAGCAGATTAAAACCGGTGATCAAGGGAAATTCGAACCAAACTTCAGAATACATTTAAATGAAATAAAATTGAGCTGATTTTCCTACAGTCGACGGAAAAACATACAAACTTTTCCCTGGGATGTTCATAGTCAAGTCGATAGATTTTACGAAATGAATCCAACACTAACAAGATATTCCAAAATTAAATGTTCCATCAATTATTCAGATTTCAACTCGTGTAGTTATGACTAGTAACTTGAAAAAGGATTTAAAGAGTCCTTATTTACCAGCACAAGACGATCCTTCAGATTTTAAATCCTCTTAAATCTCTTTCCTTTATTGCCATTAGACAAAATTGCATTCGCTTTTATTCATCATTTAGTTTATTGGGTGCGATGAGAATCCAAAATTTTATTAACGACTTCACTTATTAGTCACTTCTAAAATATTTCATTTCAGAAACTATTTATTCGTCAGGGGTGTAAGAATCCTGTTAAAACTTTGCTGCTGCACATCTTGCCTCATTTACAGTTCTACGAGTGGAAGCTTACTAGTCTCTCTCCACGGTAAGATTCGATTGCAAAAAGCAAGACCATATAATTCTGGAATCCCCCGATCATCAGAACTCAGTTCTGTGGAGTGTTTGAAATGACTCATCTGCTCTATTCTGAATGAATAAGAGAGATCTTAATGTATTCACAGAAAATACAAATAACTCAAAACTTTTAAACTGTGTTGTTCGATATCAGTCAGTATTCAAGAGATTGATCAAATATGACAGCAGAAAATATTCGTGGAATTGAACCGAAACCAAGTTCGTATTTGTCAAAAAAATTCGTAACCAAATAGCTTCGGCAGATTTTACAAAATGAAATTACTCTTTATTTTTAATTGCATTTTCGAGTATTATGATACCATTCCAACTGTTATAGTCTTCATTGCTCTTATTCGTAAGTCTATTAATGACATCTTATACATCCAACAACTACTCTTTCGCCCAAAGAGTTCCAGTCACGGATAATATGTTTCCATCTCTAATTATTTCTGATACATCTTAATTTATCTGTATTACTTTTCCGGGAGGTTTTTCTCACATTTGCTGAATTTCATTATTTAGTTCATGTTTCAAACTTTATTCCATATTTGATGCGAGGCACGGCGACCTGATGGTAAGGTTCAAACATGATTGCCATGAATGATTCGTAATGTATGTCGCTCTGTTGAATGTTAAATCATCTGCCGTCGAGGGTCAGATGTCCTTTCTCTGGTGTGGCGTGGAAGATTGGGCAGGGGAAGGTCAGTTCGACTGTCGTCTTCGTCATCGGAGCACGATTCCGAATTAAGATTGTACACACTAAAATTGCCCCCGTGCTTCTTCAGAAACTGGTGAATGTAAGCTAATTTGATGCATTTATACTGTACCTTTTGCATTTTAATGTAGAGGGATGGACGAAATCACAAAAAATCTAAACTCCTAAAGTGTGGGAACTGATACTTTGAACTATTTTAATTACCTTTTCACCAAATATGTGCATATAAGCACAAACACACGTTTTTGTCTTGCGCTTGGCGGACCTACGGGACATGTGTGAGATTTGGATAATCTTGTATCACAACACGGGATAGCTTATGAAAAACAAAGATAAAAAACTAAATCAATGAGATATTATTCTCTGCTTTAAATTGTTGAAGTAACATTTCTGGAATATCAATGCAAGATGTTTGAGGATAGTTTCAAAGATATTTAGGCAAGTTTTTTCATGAAACTCGCTCTTTGAGAACGAAAATTTGTGATTAGTCAATTTTTAGTTTGACTTCTCACCAGGTTGGGTAAAAAAATGAAAGAGTTGTGTAAGGCATGCAAGTGAATGCTAAATTTATCCGATCTGCTGTTTTATATGGATTTTCTACAAGCAAAATCAGCAAAGTGTGTTTTATGAAACTCTGTGATTGAAGACATACGAATAATCGATATCTGAACATCGCTTGTCTATTGAGCATTACGTGATAATTACATAGCATGTGAAATGCAAACTTTCCAACCTTTTTTTTAACAGCCTAGAATCTTAGTAGTAAGCCATGGACTCGCCAATATTTCATGTATATTCGAGAATTAATGCCTCTTTCAAGCTGATAAATTTTTGCAACTACCACAAACAGTCATTATCTCAATTTATGTCCGCTTGAAATCCGGCATGACTAATATTCCCGTTGTCAATTTATATTCAAGTCTAAAAATATATCCAAGTCCTCGATGGATATTTTCTACAAGGACATTATCCAATGGTGCAAAAGTTGTCAGGTTTGGATGGCATAAAACCGAAATCCTAGAAATGGTTTTCCCGAGTTGCGAGATTTTGAATTTCGCTTGAAGTCTTGATAACTTAAACGATAGGACTTCTGCACAGGCTTCACATCATGAATTTAAACCCTAAAATATTTTTTGGAGCGAACAAAACTTGCTGGAACCTTTGACGATTATATTTAGCCTTTTTATTTTTTAACTCGCTTTCTAGGAATTAGACTATTTATCGATAGATATCGTGGAGAGCACAAAGAATTATTCCCAATAGAATATTGGGAAAAATAATATATTAAAGTTTTATCGTATTGTTTATTCTGTGATGAAAGCATCACTGGCCAAAGAGACATTAATTAATCGAACACTATTTTTATACTGGAGAAGACGAGTGTTCTATCCTAATGAAATGAATCCTTTAATATTTTCGCCTTAATTTTTTGGGTAATGATTGGGTAGTTTTACATTATGAAACTAGGGTACATATAAGAAACCGAAGTTAATAATAACAATCTTTAATTACCAGTACCAAAAATATCAGGATGGCCTTAAATCGAGAAATTCAACAAATCCATCGCTTACAATTAAATTTCAACCATTAAATTTCAGTTCTCATTTTAAGGATTCTACTAGGAGAGTCAACTGTGCTATGTGTTGCTAAATTTGAAGAAATGAAAATGATGTCGGAGGGAACGACGTGGAGGGCGTAAAGAAAAATGAGATAAACGAAAATTTTCTCCCATATTCAATGGGCCAGTTTTCACCTCATATCATACATTGTCTATCTTTACTACTCAAATTTCACACTACACTTTCGCACCTAGTCCCAAATATTTCGTTCCACTATCCTCCACACAATTCCAACGATACATCGTAACTCAATATTCTACCACAAATTGCCTACGACTACGACACATCTTCACTTCATACATTACCCACGCCCACGACACATTTTCAGTCCACACTACACCACAATACTGTGCACTCCCAACGACACATCTTCACTCTACCATGCATTGCCCATGACACATCTTCACTCCATCATGCATTGCCCATGACACATCTTCACTCCACCATGCATTGCCCATGACACATCTTCACTCCACCATGCATTGTCCATGACACATCTTCACTCTACCATGCATTGCCCATGACACATCTTCACCATGCATTGCCCATGACCACGACACATCTCTCTGCCATACAATTCTCACGACACATTTGTCACCATCATAATTTGTCCACCCACATTGCCCACGACTACGACGCATTTCTCACTCCATACATTACCCACGCCCACACACATACATTAGACATGTCCACCACGAATTGCCCACAACCTCCACACATTTCTCACTCCACGAATTGCCCACAACCTCCACACATTTCTCACTCCACGCATTGCCCACGACCACGACATATTTCTCACCCCATCACACATTGCCCACGTTCGTGACACATTTCTCACTCCACCATAAATTGACTACTACACATTTCTCACTTCATCACGCCTGGCCCACGACCACGACACATTTCTCACTCTACTACACATTGCCCACAACTACGACACTTCTCACTACACCCACAATCCAATTTTATATCCACTTCTATACCATGCATGTTCCACGACAGCAAATTCATCCACAACTAAATCACGCATTGTCCACCACCACGACTCCAAATTTCAATCCACACCACACAAAAACTTCATCCGTACAGCTACAATTTCGTCACACAATTTTCCCTCCACACATTCTAAAACAGTTTTTACTACACATACTAACATGGCTACACAACTTTAACAATTTTCAGTATCATGTGAAGACTTATCGGATATCTATTTCCACATGTAGTACAGTAAACTCTCGATATCTCGAAATCGAAGGGACCCGGAAAAAAATTCGAGATAGCGAGTTTTCGAGATAACGAGGTTACCCTCCCAAGCATTAAAAATTACACATAATTACAAGGTAAGGAATATATTGTAAAATATTTTATCCAGATCGAGCTAAATGTCTGAAAACAGCAATAATTTCCATATTAATTCATAGCAGTGATATTAATTTACATAGAAGTATAAAATTTTTAAAACAGAATGCATTTGTAATAAATTACTACTACTTAGAATTTCTTTCAGAAGTCCAGCATAGTGACCTGGCGACATCTCTTTTCAAATTACTTTTCTATTAAGTTTTCAATCCAAAAAATAGCTGCGAAATCCTCTTTTTCCACGTTTTCTGAACATTCCATGAACATGATGTGAACAGCATCTTTAGCCTGACCCGCAGTAATGTTGGTGTCTGCTGGAACATCCACCTCTTCCTCATCACTCGAAGGCGAAGAAATTGTTTAAGAAAAGATCTCGTCATCAGTCCACACACTTGAACCTCCGCGAGTCGAACTCCATAAATTTTTCAAACGTTGACGTTTAAGAAAGGTTGAGGATTTTTAAAACCTTCTCCCATTCTTCACGCTGATGTGTTTCTGTGTGGAGTTCCTGCTCCTCATCTGATTCACTTTCCACACTAGAAAAACAAGCTTTTTCAAAACAGTTTGTGATTTTCTTTTGTGTAACGTTCATCCAGGCTCTGTCTGCCATCCTCATAGAATCAAGCATATTAAACGGTTTCATTTTCTGTTTTTTATCAATTGAATCCGCAACCTTATTTACAAGTTCCTTCCTGTAAAAAACTTTAAGACTTCTTATTATCCCCTGATCTAGAGGTTGCATCTTGGAAGTCGTGTTAGGTGGGAGGAAAACCACCTATACTGCTTTCGTTTCAGGGATAAGGCTGTGAGCCGTGCAGTTATCAATGAATAAAACAATTTTCCTCTTCTCTTTACACATTTTCTTGTTTATTTGTTTTAACCACTCTGAAAAAATTCACTCGTCATCCAAGCTTTTTTATTTGCTTTATAATGAAGTGGAAATGACTTAATTCCTTTAAAGCACATTGGGTTTCTAGATTTTCCAATCATCAATGGAGTAAGCTTCTTAGTCCTACTCAATGTTGGTAGCTAGAGTAACGTTACTCGCTCTTAACTTTGTTTTCCTCCATGGAAGGTTTCTCCTTGGAAAACTGTAGTTTTGTCTAGCAAAGCTTTGAAGAAAAGCCCAGTCTCATCAGCACTGAATATTCTTGTAGAAGATCAGGACTAGTTTTTATCCATTACGAACAAAGCTCATTACTCACTGATTGGCTTTCAACACACAATTTTCTAAAAACAATGTTATGACGGTTTTTAAAGATTTTCAGCCATCCATTGCTGCTTTTGAAGTCTTTGTAACCCAGCTTCTGTGCAAATTGTTCCGCTTTTTCTTTCAACTCATTGCCTCCAATAGGTAAATTACAATCTCTGCATTGTTTAATCCATTTTATGAAGCATTCTTCTAATTCAGGATCTCAATTCGAATTTTCTACATAGATTCTTTTTCAGTTCAAAAAGTCTTTTAATTTTCTCCTGGCCTTTAGTATTGTAGATAAAGTCGATGCTGGGATTTTAAAATCCTTGGCGATTTGTCCTTTCTTCCCGCCTTTATCAACAGCTTCGTAAATCTCGACCTTTTTCTTCACTGTCAACACATTCAACTTTCGTTTAACACTTACTTTTTTCGTCTCCATTTTTCCCTTCCATTTTTGCGACTCGAACTGGCAATTCACACACTTTTTAATCGCAACTACACCCCACAAATGTTTTTCGCAGACTAATTTAACACGTGTAGTCAAGTTTGTTGAACCTGTTACATAAACACAACAGCTAATAGGGCTTGCGTAACGAGTTGGCGAGAATGACACTCATCGGATCCAGCCGATACTATGCGACCTTGAATATCCATTTGTGTGTAAAGGGTGTGTATTGTCCCTTTTGCAGCAAATTCTGTGAAGCATCCCCTACGTGAGATCTTCATGAAGGTCACAATGTGACTAAACAGCGATTTTCAAGGGAAAAAAAAATATTTTTCGCTTCGAAAAAAATTCGACATATCAAGGTTTTGAGTGAAAGCACTTCGAGATAGGAATTTAAATTAACATTAGAGAAATACGAAATTTCAAGGGTAAAAATATTTTTTCGAGATATCAAGGTTTTCGAGATATCGAGAGTTCACTGTATATTTGAAAACTTTATGAACCCAGTTTACAAACAACCGAATTTTCTCATACATTACAGGACGACAAATTTTACATCAGCAGATTGTTTTTTAATTGTTTGATAAGTTTTCATTTCGTAGGTCTGACAAGACAATTTTCAAACCGCACACCTTGCATCATGTTATGTTTTTTCTGCACCTTAAACATGCTATAGGGCGTTGAAACAAATTCATCGTTTTCGTTCCTCTGATCTAGTAGCACGCGGTACAACTTACTTTTCTCGCCGGATCATTAAATGATAGTTAAATTTTTAGATGAAGTGATTTTTATTAGCAAGCAATAGACTATGCTCTTTTAAAGGTTGTAGGAATATTTTGATTCGAGGTTTTTAAAAAACTTTGCTACATTTCCCCATCCCACTGAGAAATGATGCCCGGAAAATTAACGAAATCCTTACTAGAAACTAATCTTTTTTCAGTTCTGTATACAAACTGGTGGGACACAGATTCAAAGTTGATTTATCACCAATTTGCAATCTCGAATAGCGAGTTTTTTTTAATCAACTACAGTCCTGAAACGTCTCGCATTCATATTCCAGAAATTTTACTTAGAATTAAAAGAGGGAAACGTGTCTCGTTGACCTAGTTCCTTCGCCTTTGTTTTCCATTAGACGCCCCAGTATTATGCCAATACACACGTGACAATATCTCGCATCCCATACATGGTCGTGTATATCATGCCCCATATTGTCCGCCAAATATAAGTCAGAGGCATTTTTTTATGTATTATAAACATGACTTTAATTTACTTAAATTCCCTTTTTACCAATCTTTTCAAGGAATCGACTCCCTCATTTTTGGGGTTTAGATTCTTTATATATACATATATAGCTTGTAGTTTCGTGAATCCCTCCACGTAAAAAGGCAACAAGTAATGAATAAATGCATCAAATTAGCCAAGTTATTTTAACCCCATTTTGAAGCAGAACGACAGCCATTTTGGTACGGACCTCATAATTCTGAATCATTGTTAAACGACAAGGACGACAGCCGAGCCGAACTTCCTCTGTCTAATCTTCCAAGCCATACCAACGGAAGAACATCTGACCCTTGACGGCAGATGATTTTACGTTCACCAGACCCACATATATTACGGATCCTTTGTGGCAATCATATTTGAACCTTACCATCAGGTCATGGCGTCCAGCTTTAAATTTAGCATAAAGTTTTAAATATGAACTTTGTAATTATTTTTCATTCGCTTCCTGATCGTTTGAAGTTTTGTACATTTTGTGTGTTCTCGTTGACAATACACTATTTTAATATTTTCAGAATTTAGTTATCAGTTGATCATTAATTAACTTGATTCGTACCAATGGCGCAACCGGGTAGCGAATTTGAGAAAAAAATCTCAAGTTTATAATTCAACGATTCGATCAACTTCCACTTTTTATTTCACTAATAAGAGTGTTTTTTAAAAACTGCTTTTAGTAAATTTATTAAATGAAATAACGATGTGTCGGAAATAATCCGAGATGGAAACATAATGCCTATAACTACAACTTGTTTAGACGAAAGAGTAGTTGTTGAATACACAAGATGAACTCATTAATAGACTTACGAATTAGCAGCGAAGGTTATGCCAATTAGAGTCGTATACTACAATACATTTAAAAAAATATAAAGAGTAATTTCATTTCTGAAAATCTGCTGAAGCGATTTAGTTACGAATTTTATGACACATACTGAACATACTTTCGGTTATAGTTGAATTTATAACCATTCCCAGAGTATTTTCTTTTGGCAGAATTTTTTTTGTTTGTAGCGGGTTTTATGGTGCAAGAGCCATATTAGGCTATACTGCGCCAGATCTTGGTAAATAAAAATATTTAGAATCGAATAATAGTAAAACCAAAGAACATGCCTTTTTCAGGCATTGAAAAGCCCTAAATTACAAAATTTGTTAAAGAAAATACAAAAAACAACCTTTCTCAAATGGAAGTATAAAAGCCAATATCTTTAAGATATTGGAATTACAATGTAAAGGATCACCCAGTAAATCCTTCCAGGAAGTCTAACAGAATTTGATCATTTTTCGGTTAGTATCTACAAGTTGGAACACACCGATTTCATCGCCAATATGGTTACCTGAGGAATCGAGCGGATTAGTTCCATTGGCAACCCATCGGCGAGATTGCTTACGTCATGGCAAGCGTTTTGAGTGATTTGAGTTGTTTACATACTACGCGGATTTTTAAATAACTTAAAATATTTATTAAATATTTAATTAAATAATAAAATGTATTTTAATTAGTATGATTTCAATTAGTAAATAAATGACAAATAGGACTTGGGTTTATTTAGTGATTATATATTTTTTCGATCATATAATTGAGAGATTTTTTCTTTGCCTTGTAATAAAAATCGTTTGCATGGAATTTTTGAAGTTGTACTTGTTTTGAACGCTACTAAGGGCAAATGTTCCGCTGCTCCATTAGAGTAATTAAAAGAAGCCGATTCCGTACATTCACTAAGCTAGCGAAGCTAGGATCCCACTTTGATGAAAACGAAGCCGCTGATGTTTTTTTAAATTAAAAAAATTTTGCCCGGTGCCCACTTCAGATGCCGCAGACATCACGAGCGCTATTTTTCCTGCTTCATTAGAATAATTAAAAGTAACAGATACGTATATTCAATGAGCTAGGAAAGCTAGTAGTTCTGTTGAAATTCTACATTTAAAACGGGAGACAACGAGTGCAACGACAATCCACAAACGCAATGGGTTCAAAAAAAGATTAAACGATTAACTTTTAACTGTGACCGATGCACTTTTGTTTACCATCTTGCTTTGGCGACTTGGCGCGATGGCGCCGTTTTACTAAGAGTGTGTACCAACTTGTAGATTTCAACCCATTTTTCTTCAGTACTGGCAATACTGATTGATTCCGAGTAATACCGTTTTGAATTATTTGAATTTTCTGTGAATGCATTAAGATCTCCCTTTTTCATTCAGAATCAGAGGCGGCCCATGGTAATTATACCAACCGGGCGAAGTACCAATATGGCGCCCCCAACACACATAACCAATGTATTTTTTTTAAAATTCTACTATGTCTGTATTTTAAATGCCAAACAAACTTTTACATAGGAATATGCATTTTAACCTGCAAATATGACTTGATAATATTATGGTAAGAATTTTTGAACTTCATATATATTTACTATTATATTGGTCTTATTGAAACTAAAATAATCTATTCAAAAAATTTATTTTAAAAATAATTGACTTTATTTTAAAACAGTAATATACGTTCTGTTGAAAAATTAACTTTTCTTGCTTTTTATCCATGAAATTTCTTCTCAATTTCAATGTTCTGCAAAATGTCCCGTTCAGTTGTCATGGTTGCTAAGCCAACTAGTCACTCTTGGGACATGGTGGATTGGAGACGTGTTTTGATGTTTCAGTTTAGAAAAACTTCCCTCGCCAGCAGCTACAGTTACTAGGAAAGTCAGAAAAATTCTCAAAGCACTGAAAGATTTGGAAACTTTGCAGCAACTCTGTTCATATTAAAGTAAGTTGATAAATGTTTTCTTGGTTATGAATATGTGATTCATTAGACGTTGCTCTTCCCAAATGGTCAGCACTAAAGACGCAAAATTTCCCAATGGATGCAAGTAGCTTTAAAAAATTCCACTGTTTTGGACACAAAATCGTCTTTCCTCTTTTGGAAACACAACCACATAACTAAACGTTTGAACATTTCTCTTCAAGTCCTCTCTGACCTTCATTTGAGTGTTTTTTTTTATTTTTTTTTATTTTCAGAATTTACCGTCATTCTTAATCTTTTTCTTTTACTGAACCCACGCAAAGCTGTTAAGCTTTCATATGATTTGGAGATTTCTCATGTGCTGATAACTGTTTGTACATGTGTTTCCAATCATAAAATTCCGATGCTGATGCTAAGGACATTTGTACAAAATCTAAAAGGCGGCAGCAGAAACAAAAAATTGCATTCACAGGAACTTCTTGATTCGAACAGTAACTTATTATGGTGCCATTGTAAAAATTTTCTAAAGTTAAAAATCTGCCTTCAACTTGTGTTGACAGATCTTTTATAGGGTTAATATTTTCTATTTTGATGCATTTCTTCATCCTTTATTTTTTTGCTGCTATCCGTGCTTTTCTCTTCCTATAAAACGAACCTAATGTTCCCTTTTCTCAATTATTTTATCACAATCTAAATTTGATGTTTATAACACAACTAACTATGAAAAAGTGTAAATTAATTTAAATTGGATTTGCGGTTATGGGCGTAAGCGATTCTCTAGAAGTCCCAAACGAACAAGATACTAGTTCTATTTTGGAGGTTGAAAATTTTCAAACATTTTCAGAGCTATCATCATGGTCATTCTTAGCGCAACAGTTGTCCACAAGGCTCCAAGAAGCTTCAGGAAATGTAATTAACATCCCGATAAAATGCTCTAGAATACTGCAACTAGTGCCGGCTCCAGGAGTGTACCCTATAGCCTGTGCGGTGGTACAGGACGCCGAACCTGTATGGGCGCCAATTCTTAATCATAAATTTGAAAATTCGCTCGCGTAATATGGATGCCGACTGGAACACAGTCGATAAGAAAGCCAATGGAATAATAATCTAATAAGCCAATTGTTAATAGTTATAGTTAAATCTTTTAGCATATGTACCAATATATACATGTATACTAGGTGGGCGCCACAATAATTTCGCACAGGGCGCTGAATACTCTGGCGCCGGTCTTGACTGCAACAATATTTTTACGATATTGTGCGGCATTCAAAATATCAAACATCGTGGAGATACCATATAATATCTTGTGCTAATTCCCACGATACCATGTTTGATGAGTGGTGTGGGGAGGAACAATGGCAAATTTTGACAATATGAGGTCATACACACAAAGCTGTTTTTAGAAACCTGTCCCTATCCAATGTTGTAAATTAATCGCCAGCTTAACACTGCGATGTACGGCAACTAGATTTTGAGGTGCCTCCCCCAGAGTCTTGAGGCACGAAGCGAGCGCTTCTAGTGTCTTGATGATATTATTCAGAATAAGAGAAAGGGAAACTTTAAAGGGAAATTATTTGCCATTTTTTTCGGATTTTTTTTCTCCTTCTCTTTGGCGCCACTGGTAGTTGCCCGGTTTGCCCAGCCCTCGGGCCGCCTCTGTTCAGAATACACAACAGAAGTGTCCTCCCCAAATCCACTACACAATCGAGTTCTGAGCGGCGAGGATTTCAAATTTACATTCACTTACTTCATGCAGTAAATGTGGCTGAAGGTACAACCATGAAGAAAGTTGCCGGTACCTCCACGATGAAATTAACCGATCTCGCATCACTAAAACATCCGCTTCCCTTTATGCAGAACTTTTATCCATTTCTTTCCCTCGAGAAATCAAAGTATGCTAGGTATTCCGACGAGGGCATCTGCATAGCGCGTCCATCATAGGACTGGAAAATTTCCGACCAAAGGGACTTCAGGAAAATTCTTTATTCCATCAATACGGGAGCTGAAAAGAAAAAAAAAAAAAAAATGTATTAATTGAACTAAAGATTGAAAATTTAATATTTTATATACTCAGTTACTAATGTTTGAAGAAAAACTAACAGAAAATGCTTTAAATTGCACAGCATGGCTAAATCTGGTGCGAGAAACGGTATTTGTTTGTTAAAGCGGCCGCCGAGCTTACTTGGCGACCTTCGGATTTCGCCAAGCTCGTAAGTTCAGTGTTCTGATCATTTCCGAACGTATTTGTTTAGGACTGCCGTGCTCTTCGCCTGTTGACTTTTTGACGAAGGAACGTTTTGAGGAGAGAGTTCATTTTGGAATTTTAAAAAACGTAGATCCCCAACATTCAATGAACAAGCGTAGCTACTAGTTCCCGCTTTGATGCAAGCAAAGCCGCTGATGTTTTTTTAAGTTTCAAAATTCGCCCGGTACCCAATTCAAATGCCGCAAGCGTCGCATGTACAATTTGTCCTTTTCAGATGCCGCAGGCAAAAGACCTCACTGCGCACCCAAAACAAATGTTCTCGCATCGCCAAATCGTCTTCCATCTGGCGATATATCTCGGTTGCTTGGCGATTCAATCTCTGTGGACGCTATAACGTGCAAGTACCCGAGAAACTAATATGATTTTGGATAATAAATAGATAAATGTTTTCTTTTTATCAGAAACAACGATATGTCACTATTTTAATGCAATACAAGTTGGATTTTTTTACCATTACAACATCGAAAACCTTTTCAATTCTCGTATTTGCGCTCGAAACTTTCCACTTCATCTGGTTCCCATGCTTAGTGGAACGTCTGTCCAAGCAGTAACGCGCTTTTCAGTCTTTCGTAAATAAAAATGTTATAACCTTCAATCTGGGGATGTTTTAATCGCTATTTAGATGCAATATCTATAAATAGATAGAGAAGTGTTAAAGTTAAACTAATCAAATTGTCATTTGAATGCAACGGTGTAAATTATTA